>CAUYPK010085025.1:0-77728 GCA_963574355.1 Loris lydekkerianus | reverse complement strand
GGAGATCGTTCCTCAGAGGTCCCTCCTCAGAAGCAGCATAACAAAATCCAAACTTGGCAAAGAGCCACAGTATACAAAATAATGATAAGAGGCAAAGAGCCGAAATTCATTTTGGCCGGGAGCCGCATGCGGCTCTAGCCGCGTGTTCGCTGGGTGATCGAGTGTCTCTCTGGAGGCCAGAAGGACCCCTGTGTGGCTTGGATGTATCCTTTGGCCCAGTTATGAAGAGGGGCTCATTGGGTCCGTTTAGGTCTACCAGAGGGGAGAAGAAGGTTTGGTGACTTCAACCTTCTGAAATGAAAGCGGGGGCATCCCCACACTTTATACTCAGCAGAATGAGCACTGGGAGTCATGCGCCAGGGGCTGTAGAAGGCTCGGATCCAAGAACTTTCGGGGCTTTCCCCACTTGGTTACTTGATTACATGAGTTTGTGTCCCAGGCCAGGAACCCTCAGAGGGTTGGTTTGTTGTTCATCTGTTTTGGGGGTGGCTGGTGTGGAGGTGCAGGACAGCGTAGCTTTGGAGCCTACCTACATCCTACTCCCCAGCCGAACAAGAACAAATGTGCTAAAAGAGAAAAGAATTGGGGCAAGGCCCTGGGACTAGCAAAGGGGAAGGGAAGGGAGCTGGTTGCCAGCCTGGGCCTGGGAAGAGACTCCGGGCAGAGCAGTAGAAATTTCCAGAGGCTCCCACAATAGCAGATTGGATTAAGTGATTTCTCAGCCCCCTCTCAGCTCACACATTACATGTATTATGTGCTGACTTCCTTTCTCTGCCTTCCATGAGCAATGCAGCAAGCACAGCACCGCAGATGAGCTCAGACTTGAGTGTGACTCACAGGACAGTCCAGCTGCCAGGCCTCAGACACCTGACTTCAATTGGCTTCTTCCCAGGCTGCAGGGGGCAGACGCAGGAGCAGCTGAGCTCTGCCCCCTGCAGAGAGCACTCACAGTTCTCCTGCTGGAACAGAATAGGAATCGCCCCTCCCAGGCCCAGGACAGATGAAAAGGAGTATTCTTTGGATCCGTTGTTATTTGGGAGAGAGACAGCAAAGGCAAAGGCAGCCCCGCCCGGATTCTGAAGTGTGGGTGGAAGTCATCAGTACTTCAATACAATAGCACCAGCTGTCGGGCTGTCCTCCAGCCTCCACCCCAACCCTCCTCAAAAGGAGCCAGTTTCCCACCAGGGAAAGTTGGCAAGTGCTTTAGCATTGGGGTGGGAGGCTGGAAATAATGTCAGCGATGCTTTCCAGGTGAAGCTCAAATATGTCATCTCCAGGGGATACCTGTGGGTCATGGCTGAGACTGCAGCATGGAGGTCAGTGCAGGCTCCAGGAGGGCAAGGATGAGCTCAGGAGAGTCCCTAGCACTCAGTAGCCCCTTAACAAATAGTTGTTGAAAGCCCCATGGTGCAGAGAGGTGGGGTAGTGGGAGTCATTGAGTATCTCAGGATGTGATCAGAGAGGTTGGGAAAGCAGAGGTCTCTGGATTTTGGCTTGGGAGAAGAAAGGAAAGAATTAAGGGAGGAATAATCTCTGAGTCTCCACTCTGAGGTACAGACGTGGTTGGCACTGCACGTAAGTTACTCTCCTTGTACCCTAACCAGGGATCCTTATCCCTGTTCACGAGCTGGAGTTGGAGTGGCTAAGTGAATTGCCAAATCATTTGTAAGTGACAAGAGCAGGATTCAGATCTCAGCCACTACTTTCTCTGTCTTACAGAGAAGACTGAGGCCAGGAAAAGCAAATCATAGCTGGGAGAAGGCAAGGTGGGGTCTAGATTCCAGGAACCTGGCCTCACAGCTTTGCTCCTGCCAACTCTTTACAAACTGCCTCAGGTTCTCCAGGGCGCCCAGCTCTGCCTTGCTCTGGTTGGCACAGAGTGCACTCAGGAGCTTGTCCATGCCACCTAGGGGGGCTGCCCCCACCCTCACCCTGCCATCCTCTCTTGTCCATTCAGGCAGCACCTTCAGGGAGGGCTAACATCTGGCTCGCAGCTGGCCGGAGCATAGCTCATGCAACCCTACGGTGGAGAATTTGGGCTTCGTGTGTGTATTTTTCTTTTCTCTGCTGAAACAAAATTGGATAATAAGCCTGATGGATGTAGCCCTTGTCAGAGAGCAGGCAGGCATCCCAGCTCTGCCAGCAGCTGGAGGTGCTGAGTTATGGCATTGGGGGTGCCCGCTCAGGGTCCTGGTGTCCCCAGCTGCAACATGAGGGGTTGCATAAAATGACACCCATGATCTTCCCCCAGTGCTGACTTCCTAAGGCTCTAGGTAAAGCAGGTCCCCACACACAGGCCAGAAGCGAATACTCCTCGCCATAAAGTTCGCCACACAAGGAACTTTAAAATTGAACATGCAGAAAATATTTGATGTTTAAATTAAATCTTGGCATTTTCTATTTCTTTTTTTACCCTATGATTTTCTTAGATGTCTTCATTTTATGAGAAAAACATATTTTCCCTTAACAAATGCACTGAATTTCAAGTTTGGTTGATCTTATGCATTCTTTTGTTATTGTTGTTGTCAAACATTAATTAAAACAAAAAAAATGGAGATAAACAAAGCAGCTCACATATAAAAGCCTTTCTGGGGTGGGTCTCTGTTTATCTACATCTTGTGATAGTTAACTTTTGTGTTAACTCAGCAAGGCGATGATGCCCAGGTGTTTGACCAAACACTAGCCTACATGTTGCCATGAAGTTATTTGTGAATGTGATTAATGTTTACAATCAGTTGACTTTAAGTAAAGCAGATCACCCTCTATAATGCGTGCAGACCTCCTCCAATCAGTTGAAGGCTTTAAGAACAAAGCCTTCCCAGAGAAGAAGGAATTCTGTCAAGATTCAGCCTAGAAATCCTGTCCAATTTTGAGTTTCCTGCATGCCAGCCTATTGTATGAATTTTGGACTTGCAAATCTCCCACAATCCTGTTAGCCAATTCCTTAAAATAAAACTACCTCTGGCTACCTATCTAGGTACAAATCATGCATCTATGTATAATTTTCTATATCCCGTTGGTTCTGTTTCTCCGGACAGTTCTGACTAACATATATTTTTGCTAGATTTAGAGATTGTTTCCCCCACAAAGGTCATAGGATCTGATGTTGTCAGACTTTTTTTTAGGAGTGCTGTCCTTACTTCTTGGCTGTGTCATGTCATGGCTGGTGAGTTGGGGAGTCCAGTGACCTGGTATGAAGCTAACCCCACAGTTTACAACCTGTGAGGCCTGGTACAGGCAGCCTCTGCCTTTGGGCCTCAGTCCCTTGTCTGTGGAGTATGGGGTGGAGAGTGTGTGACAATAACACCCTGTTTGGGGTCTCTGGGAGGGTGAGGTGAGGTGATGCATTAAATCATCGGACAGGCAACATGAACTCCATAAAGAACAAACACTACCCATGTGATCACTATGGCTCCTCCTCTCTGATTCCGCCTCCTTCTTCTCCCATCATAATTATTAATTGGACTCAGGCAGCATTTGCAGAGCACTGCCTGGCTGCCAGGCCCTGTGCTGAGGAGCTGGTGATGGGAGATGAAAGCCAACGTCTTTACCCTTTAGGAGCTCAGAGTCAATTGAGAGGAGAAAGCTCTGTGAGCCACAAAACAAGGTGGTATAAATCAAAGCTCTCCCAAGCCTTCAAGGCTCAACACAAATCCTATCTCCTTCACAAAACCTTTCCAGATCCTCCTATTGGAAATTAATCTCCTGACTCCCATGTCCCTGGGGCCTTTGGCTTGTACCTTTCCTACCATCCTTACCACTATTTACCGTGTATTAGAGTGATTTATGCGTATGTCAGCCTCTCCCACTAAAATGTGAATTCCTGAGGACAGAAATATTTATGAAGGGCCTTTCTTTGACTTTGGCTATCGTGTGAAGGACCAACACAACAACATCAATAATCCCACCACACATTTTAAGATGATTTTGTGGAAAAATAAGTAAAATTAAACACAACTTAAAAATTATTTTCATATTTTCATTCTCATAGCCAGCATCTATTTTTCATGTCCATTTTATAGATGCTGCACAGAAGGCAGAGAGCTTGCCATGACCTGCACAAGGTCACAGCACCAGTTAGCAGCAGGGCAAGCCCAGCACTTGGTCCATTTGTGCTCAGCAGTCTGGGGCTGGCACTTACCCCATGTGGCTGCATTGCATATTCCTAGTCCCATTCAATTACCCTTAGTGAGCAATTCTGCATTCTGCCGAGCATTCTGCCGAGCATAAGCAGTTTGGCTTCCTTGTCATGAGTGTGCTTTAGTAAGTTCTCTCCCTGTTTAGACATAAAATGAAGCCAGATGAAACAAATTGCACCAGGTTGGTTGTGACTCTTGCCCCGACAATTTTTAGGTTTGCAGACGCTCCTTTGTAGCAATTTCCTCAAGAAAACCATGTGGCTTCACTTCAGAGTGACTGGCACTGGGTGTGCAGAATGCTGATCTTTCCACTCTTCTTACCTGGAGCTTCTCAAGGTCTTACGACAACACTGAGAGACAGGCTCAGTTATTTGCTATTGACAGATGTGGTTACTGAGGATTTGAGAAGTGGAATAACTTATGTGTCCAACAAACACCATGCCTGCCAGGATTCAAACTCATATCTGTTCTGATGCCAAAGACTTTCCATTATGCCCGCATTGGACTCCCTTCTCCACCTAGGAAGGACTGGGAAAGCAGGCCTGATGCTCGTATCTCCAGTGGCCAACCTCTTTTGTGTGATGCCAATTAGGCCAGGTGCTCCCTTGAGAGACTAAGGTGGCAGGATTGCTTGAGGTCAGGAGTTCAAGATCAGCCTGAGCAATTTAAGGCCCCATCTCTACAAAAAATAGAAAAAAAATACCTGGGTGTTATGCAGATACCTGTAGTCCCAGCTACTCAGGAGGCTCAGGCAAGAGGATTCCTTGGGCCCAGGAGTTTGAAGTTGAAGTGAGCTATGATGACAACTCAGCACTCTAGCCTAGTCTGGGTGACAGAGGACAGAGTGACACCCTCTCAAAACAACCACCACCACCACAACAACAATACTATGAATTAAACTCATGATACAAACTAGCGGGAGAGAGTTAGACAGAATAATCATTAGATAATAACTGCAGCCTAGAGAATCAGTGCTGAGATTATTACATGCTGCTGTAAGGCTGAATATATTTTCCTCTTCAAGTTAGACATTTGAACACGTTACTTGGCAGAAATCTCCACTGTGATCTTCACTATAGCCTCTGCTCCTACAGCCACACCTGACTGATGGGAGGACTGGCTAAAATCCTTCATCCTCACAACCTTATGCCCTTGCTGTAGCTGTGTTCCCCACTTGGAATGTCCTTTCCTTATGCCTATAAGGTCCCATCTCTTTTTTGAGATCCCACTGTATTGGGCACGTGGACTGGCTGAATTGAGTTGATGCAGATTTGTCCTTTGGCAAGTCCAGCATTTCATGCAATGAACAGTAGCAGAAAAGTTAAAGCAAAAGGTAACTAATGATGGGAGAGAAGGTAGGCAAGGGGATGAAGGCCAGGTTGCCTGAGGAATTTGAACTTGTTTTGTTGAGAAGCCATCAAGGTTTTGAGCAGAGAAATATGCAATATGATGTGACTTTTATTTTAGCAAAGTAAATCTAGTAGGAGAATGTAAAAGTATTTAGACACTCAGTACACTCTCACAGAATAGTCTAATTGCAAGATAATGAGTGTGTGACTCCAGGAAGTAGCTGAGAATTAGAGCAGAAGGAAAGAGAGGAGTTATTTGAAATATGACAACACTGAGAGACAACACTGAGGTTATTTTCTAATGGGGTCCAACAAAATGTGGCACAACATATGGGCTTTGGACCAAGGCAGTCTGTCCTATGAAGCTCAGCTCAGCCCTCGGCATGTACGTGACTTGCCCAAGGTTCAGATGTTTACCTGAGATGTAGTAATATTACTGAGCACTCACAGACCTGTTGTGAGGATCCACAGAAACAATGAACACATGAAAGTAGTCACATTGTAGATGATCAGTTAGTGATTGCCCCTATAAAAAGGGTGAAAATGCATCCCAGCTAAGACCTAGGCTAGAAGTGTTGCACTCTTGTCCCTTGTGAGCTGTTTGAACCAATGACGTAATCACAGTCATATAATAATAACAATAGCTGTTTCACAGTTATGTTATAATGAGTGCTAAATCAAACAAGATGAGTGCAGGTGAAGTGGGTCGCTGCAATAGGAAGGTACCCTTTACTCAGGGTAGTATTGTTATTATTGGTACCTGATGGATACTGCTGGTTGGCTGAACCAACTTCCATCTCTACCCCATTTCATCTTTTCCTATTATACCATGGAATCTCCAAATGCACTCTTTCCCAACCTCCTAGGTGGCTGGCAATGGCCACATGACAGAGTTCTGGCCAATAACTCATGAGCACATGTCTGCTGGGGTTATTCTGAGACCGCTTATACTTTCACAACTAAAGGAAGGGACCCAGTCAGTGTGGCCTAATCCTATTCTTTTAATTACTTTTTTATTTTTCCTTTTGCTTTGTTTTTCCCTTTTTCTTCTTTGTTGCTTTTTCTTTTTCTTTTACTTTTTTTTTTTTTAGATGTGTATTTATTTATTTCCCTGAAACCCACTTCTGTCCCTTACTCCTGCCTTAAGTTCAGGGATGATATCTGAGGTTGGCACAGCCAGCTCACAACCATGAAGAAAAGACCAAGAGAATCATAAAGATGGCAGCTCAGCCTGGGGAGCTACCAGTCTACACCAGTGCCAGTCACTGTTTATTCAGATCTCTCGTCTCTCCCTGTGCAAGTCACCATATGTGGGTTTTCTGCCTGCTTCTAGTTGACGGTAGCCCTGACTGAAATCAGAAGCAAGGGAAAGAGAGCAGACAAAGGTCACAAGGGGGTTTTGAGTAGCAACAGTCCACCTAAAGTAAACCACTCATGTTTTCCATTCAGGGTGTGTGTTTTCCTTCTTGCTGGGATCTCCCTGACTGGAACTCTCTCTGGCCTCCATCTCTGAGTGGGTGATTTCTCCAAGGTTCAGCCTGGCCCCACCTCATCTAGCAGCCATCTCCATCTCTAGGTGTAGAACAGATTTCTCCTTTTTACATTTCTGTCTTCTGTACTTTATATTTTAAAATCATATTCTTGACTGGCTATGTAGTTTGTTATTGGTGTTCATAATTTACTCTTTCTAGCAGAAACTAAGCTCCCTTACAGTTTCTTCATCTTTCGAATAAGGATGATGGTAGCAACAGGGATATTAGGAATAATTGAATTAATGTATGCAAAGTGCATAGGATGTGTCTGGAATGCAGCACA
This sequence comes from Loris lydekkerianus, assembly GCA_963574355.1. Taxonomy (NCBI): domain Eukaryota; kingdom Metazoa; phylum Chordata; class Mammalia; order Primates; family Lorisidae; genus Loris; species Loris lydekkerianus. The sequence goes on along the minus strand of CAUYPK010085025.1, from coordinate 70,425 downwards.
TTGTTAATATTATTACTATTGATATTGTTTACTAAACTATTCGGTCTCCCAACATACAGTAGGACATTAACAAATATCAAATGAATAACTTATGAATAACTTTGTATATCTACTTCTGATACGTTTAAAAAACTCCAAATGAAACTAATTTAAATGCATATATACTTAAGAATATTAATGTTCATGAATAATTTAGATTAACAAATATGTGTTTTTAAATTGATTTTCTTTGGAGATTGCACTGAGAATTTCACAACAGCTCTTGAAGTAATTAGAGCCAGAAACAGGAATGACTTAAGCCAATTAGGAAATTCATTTGCTTTCCAACTCAACAGTTGTCTACTCCCTGGCGGCTCTGGTTTAGCACCTACAGGTGTCTACCCCCTGGGCCTCCAGCTTGAAAGCTGGCCCTTTCTTCTGACCCCAGGGACCCCTGCAGTCTGAGTCTAACCCCCAGCAGTGGCTTCACTTACAACAACTTGAAAAGAGCCTGGGCTCTGCAATCAGAAGACCTGAGTTCAGATTCTTGATCAGCCGCTTACTAGGGGTGTAATCCCTCTGGGCTTTAGTTCATCATGTGCAAAATGGAATAATAAGAGGATCGTCATACTGAGTTACTGTGATGCTTAACTGAGCTAATCCAAGTTGAGTGCGCAGCGCACTGAGTACATGGTGCGTGATCAGTGACCAGTCGCTGTCAACTGTCCTGTCCTCCAGGTTCACCCAGCACTCTGTCACAATGCCTCTTCCCTGGGCCTCTTCGACGCCTGCAACCTCGCGGCGTTCTGTTCTTCACACCACATAGTCTTTTCTCTTGCTCTCCACTGGACAACCTTCCATTGATTCATCAAGATGTACCACAGGCTGACATTCTTCCTTTCTCTCTTTGGGATGCCCCACACCTTTCTCTTGCTCTCCCTCCTTTTCTTCCCTCCCACCCCGTCTTTCCCTCCATCTTCCCCTCTCTCCCTCGCTGCTCCCTTCTCTCTCTCATCTTTTCCCCTGCTATTTCTCTTCTCTCTAATATAAAACAAAATTATATTTTATATTCTAAAAAAAAGACTCATCACAGACAATACCTAGTGAGGTATATAACAGGACATGATCAGGCACTCTCAGAGTTTATGATCTTTTGGGGGAAACACATAAAGACATAAAAACAATAACATGATCACCAACAAGAACAGCAGATAAACTTATGAGCTAATCACTTACAGGACTCCTTTCCAAGCACTCATGTACCCTACTGGTCTGGGATATTTGACACGTCTCTCACTTTCCATTCAACCTAAGTGAGTTTGCTACTAGCAAACTGGAATCTTATTCCCTTAAATTGAGGTGGACCATGAGCTCATTGCTGAGTCAGGGAGGGAACTAATAATTGTTATGTACCTGGTATGTGCTAGCACTTAAGAATGCTTTATATGTTCTTAGAGGTAATCCTACCACAACCCTATGAGGAAGATAGTGGTGTTCATTTTACACAGGAGGCAACTGAGGTGTGGAAATGCCATGTTACTGGCTTATGGTGATGAGCAGTGGCTCTGGGACCAGAATTCAGGTTTCTCCACTGAGTCTGCGTGTTTCTCTGGGTCTTGCTGGAGAGGAGATGGGGCAGTATGGAGTCAGCGGGGTGAATAGAAGATCCAGTGAGGTGTGAGGGTAGGCAGGAAAGCCAGGCGTTTTACCTTTCCCAATCCTAAGGGCTGATCCTAACTAACACCCTGAGAGCTGTGTGTTGGTAATAGAAAACCATTTCTGTGCAGGCTAATTTTATTTGGAGAATGGGAGTAACTATATCATGATGACACAGGAAAAAACAAGAATTTTGATCTTCTTCTGAATTCATACTAAATTACACATAGTATGCTAGAAAGTCTGCTTTAGAATCAATCACTTTAATATTGGAATCCAGATTTCAACACGTGAGTGATCAGACTTCAGGCTAGTAAGCCTCAGTTACCTCATCTAAGAATGGGATTACTGATGTGTCAACCCAGACAACTCTGATGAGAGACTACAAACTGAGGTACGGTTTCTCTCTTCAACTGGGACGCTTGAGAAGTTTGCTGTCGGGATGTGATTCTGTTAACAGTTATGCTGGACGACAGAGATAAACTGATCACCTGGAGCACACAGGACTGTATTTCACACCAGGCATGATCTATAGGAATCGTCCAGCACGGCGCCTCTCATCCAGCAAGCCCCTGCAAGTGCTCCTCCTTGCTGGTATTTTAAGCATAATTCTCAAGTTAAGGTACTTTGCACTATTTAAAATTTTCTGAACACATTGGACTCAGAGGCAGAGATGCCTCAGCCAGGGTTCTATTAGTCACCGGCTGTTCATATTCTCAAGTCTGACAGACCAGTGAACATGTACAGACGAATCAGGGCAATGTGAGAGGCTTCTCGGTGTAGTTAGGAGAAGACAACTTACGAGGATTTGTTCAAAGGGAAGGGGATGGAAGGTATATGCTGTAATCTACTTTAAAACAAACAGAAAACATACCAGCTTCAGATCAGAAGATGAGAGGGAGGATGTAAAGGAACAGAAAGGGACAAGTTAGAACAGTCCATTTATTAACCAGTATCTGCTCAGGGGCGAATGTGGAGAGCCCAAAGCGCTCCAGCTAGATGAGGCAACTTCAGCAATGCTGAGCAATACCCTGGCAGATTGGAGGGGATGCAGGTCGAAATCCCAGGATGTTGTTCTTCCTAAAAAGTAGGGGATACTTGCTAGACGTTCGTTTCCTTCCTTTTCCTTCCTTTGTGGTAAGGATTGGTAGAATAATCCGAGAGGCTGACATGCAGTTTACACCACAGCCTACCAGCTGCTGGGTGGAGCAGCGGCTGACGATTGCTCAGGCCTGCCTAGTGGCTGACGATTGCTCAGGCCTGCCTAGTCAATAGTTCTCTCTCTTCCTTTCCTTCTTTCCTTTCTACCTTCTCTCCTGACCTCTTCCCTCCTTTTCTTTCTCAGCTATTTATTGAACCAGGAACTGAAGACACGGTGGTGAACAGACAGCAGTGTGATTTGTTAGGAAGACGGACGTTGAGCAGATAATGAACTACCAGTGTAGCAGGTGCCCTGAGATCCGTGTCTGCGTCTCGCCCCCCGCCCTCCATTTCTGGTGTTTGGCCTGCCCATGTGGCTATCTGCAAAGCATCTCAAATACACGTCCAGCACTGGGCTCATGATCCCCCCCCCCTTCCTGCTTCCTGACGTACCTGTTGGAGTTGAGGTACCACTCTGCACCTGGCCGACCCCAGCCAGAAGCAGCCTCGGGTTATTTCTAACTCCTCTGTCTCCCCTACCCCATGCAGTTATTGAGTCCTGTTGTTTCCCCTGATACCTCTTCCATCCACACACTTCTTTCCGTCCTCACTACCGTTGCCCAGGTTCAGGCTTCTACGTGTATTATTTCTTCTCAGGACTAATGACGTCACCTCCATTCTTCATCGGTCCCCAGCACTTCTTTCTACCTCATGACACCAGCATAAACTCAGTGCTCAGGCCTGGTCATGTCTCTGCCCTGCTAAAATCAAAAGGGCCCATTGAAGACTACCCATCTCTCCCCATTCTCAGAAGCTCAGCCTTACAGGTAAGTCCCACCACAACAAATTTTTGAATGCTTTGTCAGCCCATCGCTTTCCATTCCTAAGCAGCTAAGCCTGAGAGGGCACAGAGGCCACACCCAAGCACACATGGAGCCTGCTGGATACCTGACACATCCCTCCAAAAGGTGCTCCCTGCACAGATGTACTTCATGTACTTCATGCTCAGACAAGTCAGGACTGGTAAATTCACAATCTAATGCCATCTTTGAGTTGCTTTGGGGGTGGCGACATTGTATTCATTAATGTCTATTTGCTTAGGAATTCTGCTAGGCGCTTATGATACACCATCTCCAATTTTACTATGGAGAAAAAACATTTTGTAAGTTCTGATCACAATATATCTCTAGCATCTAGAGCAATGCCTTGTGCATATTTGTCAAATAAATAAATTCATAAAGTCCCATATTATGAATATAAAAACTGAGACACGAGAGTTTGGAAACTTGTCCAAAACATAGGTAGTAGCACAGGCACTGAAGCAGAATCTTAGGGAAGCATGTGCTTTGGGTTTTCATAGAGACCTACAGAAATCTCATGGGAGAAATTTGAGGAGTGTGGATTCTGACGATTAACTTTTAAGTTGTATTATAGATGAATGTGTGTGCGCGTGCATGTGTGTGTTTAAGTGAGGGACGATAGGGAAGGAAAGGGGAGGGAAGGATCTCTGAGATGAGATAGCAATCATAGCTCTGGAACATGCATAGGTTGAAGGAATGTAGAGCCCCCTGCCCCTCCGTAGCCACACCTCCCCTACAACTGTCATCATCATCATCCACAATGAAAAGACAAAACACAGTAGGAGAGCCCAAGCCTGTGTTCAGCATGCTGCATTAGAATAACAGAGACTTGTTTGCTAAGTTCCTCAGTGACAAGGAAACAGTTGCTCTTGCAACATTTCCGCCCAGACACCCTCCACCCCTCATCCTGCCATATTTATCATCTATTTACCCATTTGAGTAATGGGAGGAATAAGCAGCTTCATAATCAATCTCACTTTCCATGAATGTGTGGAGTTAGCAATCATTTGCATTTCCACAATGGTCCAGCCGTCCCTTACCCCATCCATCAATCTGAATGGTAAATTGGCTGCCCAGTTTCCATCTGATCTTTAATTGAATAACTGCATGTCATCAACACAAATTTGCAGTTTGACCTACAGCTTGTATTGGAGGGGCTTTGCTTCTTTATTAAAGTGTTTTCCATTTTAAATTTATATTATATCCACAGGTAGTGTGGAGAAGGAGAGAGGTAAGTGGGGCTGGGAACAGGTAGAAATGAAGGTGTTGGATCTCTAGACACACACACTGCTAATAAAAATGGAAAAAATAAAATTCTTTCACTTGGGGCCACAGGCAATAAATGTTCCTTGGGGGCCAAAAGAGTGGAGCCTTTAATACTCAGAGATTTGCAACTAGATAATAAGTTTGCAAAATGTGACTGTCAGTAACCAGATTATCTACTTAATCACACCTTTATTTCTATTAAGCAGGGATTATGCGCCCAGCAGGTTTCAAACATGTGTTAATACTCAAAATCCCTTGGAAGAATCAAAGGGCCATAGTGACTGGAGCTCTGTGGAGGGACCCTGCAGGTAGAAATATTCCACAGAGGGGTGGAAAGGCCAGAGTGGAGACAAAACAGTTTCAGAGGCTTAAACAAGTACTTCATCCCCCCACCTGCTCAAATGGTCAGGAGCATCACAGAAACATGATAGAAATGTGGGGAGGGCATAAAAATCAACAACCCTTGCAGAAATTCATTGTTCTTTTGTCTCAACGAAATCACAGGATACTAAAAGTCAGTTGTTTCAAAGGACTACTTCTCATAAGGACAGAATTTACATTTATTATGTCATTTTTATTATATCATTTTATTGTGTGAGTATTCTTTCCTTTTCACTTCAAATGTCTAGCAACTTCAAATAATTTACCTGCTTGTAAACCCTCTGAAAGGGGTGAAAATGATCAGAGGCTGGGTCTTTGTGGTTTAAACTAGAGCCAATAATCAGGCCGAAGTTACCCAAGGAGTTGCTGGAACCTCTTTGTAGGAGTTACAAAGGAAGGGGAAGGGAAAATAGACTCCATCTGAGAGTCTGTACTAGGCACCTTGCAAGTACTGACGTGGTTGATCTGCACCGTGAACTAGGTGTTATTATCCATGTTGGTGATGAGTAAAATGAGCATCAGGGAGATTCATTAACTCGTTTAGGGAATCATATTGAGGAAATCATGGAGCCATAATTTGACCCTGGATCCTCTCTCATTAGCCAGCTAAGTGAATGGAGCAAAATACAGGAGTTGCTGCTGGAGATTTTCTCTTTGACTACTATATCAAAAGTTTCCCATTTCTCCTTCCCCTTTTTCTCTTCCTCCTCCTATTCTTTCTCTTTCTCTACCTCCTTCTTCTTGTTCGTATTTACTTTTAAAAATTTCTTCTGATTTTCAGATGTGAGGTGTCTTCCCTTGGTTTTTCCAGATCCATCTCCTGCTGTCTTCTCTGGGATATGTGTTCCACAGAACCACACCCCTTGCCCATTGGCGTTGATTGCGTTTGGCCACTGGGAGGCACCAGCAGTGGAGCACAGGGAGGGTGATGGGGCTGGCAAGGTATTGACTTTCAGGCATCCTCCCTGCTGGGTCACTGTGGTGGCTGCTCACTTTCTGTTGTGTGGTGTTTTCTATATTAACTCTCTCCAAATTCCAGCATCTCAACAGTTCTCAAATCCAAAGGGATCTCAAGATTCCTTTACACTTTTTAAATTGTTGAGAACCCCAAAAGAGCTTTTGATCAATTCTCTTGATGTTTACTGAGAGATCCTGAAACACCAATATAAATTCCATGTGCCATCAGAGCAATGACACCATTGCAAATGATGTAGCCTCTGGAAAACTCAGTTGTGCACTCAAGAGACAATGAAAGTGAAGAAAGCCAATAATGTCTTAGAATGATTGGAAAATAGTTTTGGCCTCATGGACCTCAGTGGAGTCTCACCATCCCCCCCCACCCCCCCCAGGCTCCCACTTGCCTAACTGTTACTTCAGGCTTCCTCCTGGGAATTGTCTCAGCCCTTTCAGGATCCTGCCCCTCTGCCCAAAACCTCCCTAACTATTCCCTTTATTCAACCCTTCTTTCTTCATTTGAGAGTGGCATCTTTTCCCTCCACAGCGCCCTCCTCTGACTGAGGTAGGACTAGGATTTTACCTTGGAGGCAGGGTGGGGGCCAGAAGCAGCTTGGGAAAGCCAGGAACAAAGGAAAACATTCCTTGTATTGTCCATGACCTTTACCCTGTGGCCTTCAATTCATCTTTTAAGTTGTATCAGCAGCCCTCCACTTCATGGTTTCCACATTCACAGATTTAACCAACTATAGACAGAAAATATTAGAGAAAAAAAAAAGGATGGGTTGTGCCTGTATCGAATATATACAGACTTTTTTCTTGTCATTATTTTCTAAATTATACAGTATAACAAATTATTTACATGGCGTTTACGTTGTATTAGATATTATAAGTAAACTAGAGATGATTTAAAATACACAGGAGGAAATGCATAAGTTATATACAAATACCGTAGTGTTCTCTACGAGGGAGTTGAGCATCTTCAGACTTTGGTATCTGTGGGCAGGGGGTGGTAGTGGTCCTAGAACTAGTCCCCACAAATACAGAGGGATGATTGTATTAATCATTTCTTCACCAATCAAAGGTAGTGTCTAGAACAGAGAGAGAACTGCTTTCCTGTCCCTCATCTTGGGCAGAACATATGAGATCTGTCTCTTTTTAAAGTGGTGAACAAATTAAAACATCTTAAGAGGAGGTCAGGTGAGAGTCTGGAAACCAACTGCATCAGGAAGAGTTGAAAGAATAGTTCCCAGCTGGCGAGGTGGCACACGCCTGTAATCCTAGCACTCTGGGAGGCTTGAGTTCACAAGTCTGAGACCATCCTGAGCAAGACCAAGACCCCATCTCTACTAAAAATGGAAAAACTGAGGCAAGAGAATGACTTGATCTCACGAGTTGGAGGTTGCTGTGAAGTATGATGACTCCATGGCACGCTACCCAGGGCAACAGCTTGAGACGCTGTCTCAAAAAAAAAAAAAAAAAAGAAAGAAAGAAAGAAAGAGTTTCCCTCAAAGGAACTTGGTCATTTTCTCTTCTTCAGCTAATCTTTCTTGTTCCAGGATAGAGGTTTTTTTTTTTTGCAGTTTTTGGCCAGGGCTGGGTTTGAACCCGCCACCTGCCACACGAATTTGGGTCAGATTTAAGTTGTATTCTGTCCCTGTATTTTGCCATTATTTTCACATTTATCCCCTTCTAGACTGCTAGGTCCTCAGGACAGTTTCAATTACAAAACAGTCTCATCTTTGATGTATCATACATTTGTTGAAGGAAGGGATGGAGAGGACACTCTTTCGAAGTGCCATTTTATTTGCCCATAGTGAACTGGAGACAGTTGCTGCTTATCTGCAAAGACTACATTTTATAAATCACTCAGGAAGGCATCCAATTGCCAGCAGCAGACGGAAAGGAAGCCCCAGAAATGATTCTACAGGTGTTGTGATATTTGGGGATAAATTAGGTTTGAAATTAAAATGTGTAAATCTCACTCCCAGCCCCACCCTTGACCAGCTGAGCTGCCTTTTGTAAGTCACTTCCTTTTTCTGAGCCTCCCATTTCCTCAGAGTATGAGGACAGACTACAAGAGTGGACTCCAACTTGTGCATATGGTACTCTACCTAAGGGTGTCATTGCAAGGGGTTTGGTGATTCACCTAAAAAAATTATCCTGTACAAGGATACAGCAGCTGTATCCTTGTGTGTTCTCACATATATGGAGGTGAGATTATAACTGCTAAAATACAAGATTCTCAATACAGTCTTGAATTATTGAATGTATTTTGCTGTTTCTTTCTAATCAAGAGACAATAAAATTATCTGGTGCAGTAGGGCCCACAAAGTACTCTTACATTACAAGTAGCTCTTATAAGAAAATGCCATGAAGGCTATGTTAACCAGTTCAATGAAAATATTTCAAATTGTATATAAAACCAGCACATTGTACCCCATGATTGCATTAATGTAGACAACTATGATTTAATAAAAAAAAACAAAATAAAATGCCTATTAAGCTTGGAGTAAATAAAGCATTACTCTGTTAAAAAAAAAAAAAAAAGAAAGAAAAAGAAAAAGAAAATTGGAAATCACTTGGTTTTGACTTTGACTGTGACTCTGACACAGAGAGAAAGGACAACATGTTTAATCCCACCTAGAGACAGGAAGGGCTTTGCTAACCATAGTATTGGAAATACCCAGCAAAAGCCAATGAACATGTTTTCTAGTTTTCTAATTTACTTCTTTCTCTAAGAATATCTATGACATAAACACAAGGTCCCATACTGTGAGAAGAGTGTGAAGATAATTTAAAGAGGGTAGAGGCAATTTTTTTTTTTTTTTTAATAAATACTGAGAAAACATTACTTGCTCTCACTTTTGGATAAAAGATCCTAATCTACTATCATCACTCAAAAATATTTTAGAAAGTTTTTCTTTTAATAGAGGAGGCATATTTAGGAGACAATTAAAGCTAATGAACAACAATTTTTAGGAGCCACTAAATAGTTTAGAAGAAATTTGTCAATTTTAAGGGATAGTTGTTAAAGCCCAATTAAGGAGCTCAGTAATAACTGAATGGGAAATGCCAATTCATAGAACTAATGAAATGAAGAGAAATGCTTTAAAAATTTTCCAGTATTTACTTTTGTATTTTTCTACCTACTGAAATAATACATATCTATTATAGAATTTGAAAAATACAGAAAAACTTAAAAGAATACAAATTATTAATCCACATGCTGTATTTTATGATTTAGAAATTTAAAATTGTTTTGTATCATACTGTTTGATAACTTGATTACTCTTAAAATTTTTTATTATATAATATTAAATATTAGGTTATAGGGATCATAGATAAGGTATATATAAGTTATAGAAGATGGTAAAATTTTAAATATTATAATCTTACAACAGTGCTTTCTTACTGTAAGATATTTTTTAAATAATTTTTTAATTATATACTTACAAGATTTACCCATTATTTATAGCTATATTTTAAAAATGTCACTGCTGTATAATATTCCCTTGTGCAAATGTACTGTATAATGTACTGTACTTTGATCTAGTCTCCTGTTAATGAACAGTTTTCCATTTTTACTTAAAAAAAAATCTGCCATGAAAATTCTTTTTATTTTTTAAGACAGAGTCTCACTCTGTGCCCCTGGGTAGAGTGCCATGGCATCCTAGCTCATAGCAGCCTCAAACTATTGGGCTCCAGAGATCCTCTTGCCTCAGCCTTCCCAGTAACTGGGCCTACAGGCACCCACTGCAGCACTGGGCTATTTTTAGTAGAGATGGGGTCCTGCTCTTGGTTAGGCTGGTCTTGAACTCCTGAGCTCAAGGGATCCGCCAGCCTCCGCTTCCCAGGGTGCTAGGATTCCAGGCAGGAGCCACCGCACATGGCTCTTCCTTGGACACTGTGTTTCCTTCTCTGTGACATCCCCCTTCAAGGCTTTGTCCGTTAGCCTGTTATTTTGATTGATCTTCTCTTATTTTCGTGTAGCTAACATTATTGATTATTGGTAAAGGGAAATTCCCTTATAATTATATCATTTATGGCTGTCATCTTAATTGACCAACCAGAAGCTATTTCTAACCTTTTCTTCTGTTGCTGCCTCATACTATTGAAGTTTCAAATTATTTTCCTAGAATCTCTAGCAAGTAGGTGTGGCCATTTTACACATTCCTGGGGCCGTGGCATGTAAGCTTGCTCATCTGTGGATGTTGGAGAGAACGTTTGCTTTCCTGATAAAACTCTACAGATGCCACTATCAACCCTGTGCCATCCTTGGTGAGCCCTTAGATGCAGAAGCAGTGCTGGGAGAGGCACAGCCATACAATGGGCACCAGGGAAAGCCTCAGGAGGTTACAGGGATTCTGCCCTGACAATTCTTATACTCAGCCATCTCCAAACTTCCAGGGATGTGAGTTTTAAAAATGTCTGGTTTGTTTAGAGACCATAATCTAATTTGCTGTTAATTAGAGCAGAATGCAGTCCTGACCTATATAGCATCTTATCCACTAAATCTTCCAACTAGAATCTCACATCAGCGGTGTCCAAAAGGTAGTGAAGAAACTCCCCGAGTAATTGTATGAATTCAGAACACAAAATTTGTAACATGGTTATTTTATCTGGCCACACTCCCGTTCCTTTCATCCTCATAAATAAGAGCCAAATGCATCTTGCTCATTTTGCTTGATTGAATTGCCCCTTCACCATTTCCAAGAAGGTATGAAATTCTGTCCTACTTCATGGCCTGCAAGCATCCTATTTCTTTTGCCTGGATTACCTTTCCCATAACTTTCATTTCCTTTCTAAGTTAATCCCACTTGTTTTTATCTATTCATAAAGCAGATCATGATTCATTTTCCCCACTAGGTATTGGGTTCTAGCAGAGAGTGCTGTACATCAGTTTCATTCTTAATTTTTGGTGCAGCATAGCCCAGAACAGTACTTGGGAGACAGCAAGCACTCACACATATTTTGATGGATGAACAGATGAATATCCTGTGTGTTAACCAAGTGTCAAAAAAAAGCTGACCCTTAGTTTCTCTCTCACTTCCCAAGTCTCAGATTTCTTGCCTTTGGGATGAGATAACAATCCCTACTTCTCAGTGCAGGTTTGAGAATTAAGCGTGATCCCTGAGTATATGTGCTTGGAATGTGGTTTGGGCCAGATGGCTCTGATGAGGAAAACCTTCCTGGATTAGCAATTTTTCTTCCCATCTTTGGTTCTTTAGACCTTAAAAGTAATACTTGGTGTAATTATTATTAGTGATAATTATTATTTAATCTAACATTTGTTGCACACTTGTTCGTGTGCCTTATAGGCCAAACACTTTATATATGTTATTTATTTTTATTGAGGTAGGCTCTGTTGTTATCCCTCAGATGAGAAAACTGAGGCTAACAAAGCAAAGAATGAGCCACTTGGGGCACGCGCCCGTGAGTTGGTTGAGTAGCTATTTGGAATGTGGTTTGGATTAGTTGTTTCTGATGATGGTCCATCAGTAGCTATCCTGCCAGAGAGTCTCCCATTTACAGGAAATTTTATCTGCACTTTCTTCATTTTGTTCTTTTCCTGACCAAAAAAAAAAAGGCAAAGCAGAATAAAACATGCTGAGATCAGATTTTTATTCTTATTTTTCTTAGAAAAGCAACTTCCAAACGAGGTCAATACAGATTTTCATTCCAATCTCCTCTCCTGCGAGATCCACAGAGTCTGAAATGAAAATTGATGCTCAAGCTGGTGACCCTCAGGCAGGATCCTCAGCCAGAAAGCAACGACGGAGCCTGCAGTGGCAGATACGTCTGAGGTCCAGACAGTAGATTCATACACATTATAGAAATTTTGCTACCAGAGTTGAAAGCAGAGGCATTTATTATAAACAGAGTTCCTAGTTAAGAACCTTACACATAGGAGGTTCTTCATAAATGCTGGTTGAAATGTATTCCGTGATCATGAACAGTGAGATTTTATTATAGCATTCGGGTGTTCACCATAGTTTATTCTGAATACTACTCAATAGAGACAATGACTCTTCAGAATGTGCCCAAACCTACCCTTCCGGTTTCTCTTCCTCATGTGCTACTCTCACATACCCCTAATCACACAGAGGACCCTCCCCTTTGCTTGTGCTGTTCGTGCTTCTAGAATTCCTGCACATCTGTGCCCCCTTTAAAAACAGGCCAACTCCTTTTACATTTCTTTATTAGAATGACTTTTTCATTTACCCCATCCCAGCCAAGACACACCCACACCCATGAGCTTCCAAGTCCCGTCTAGATAATAAGGATGGCGGCATTTTCATTTTGTGGCTTACTGTGGCCTGTGGATAAAGTACAGACTTTAGAGTTGGAAATATCTGGGCACAAATCCTAACTTTACCACAGAAAAAGTCACACATTCTGGTGCAATTTATCTAAACGTGAGCTTTCATTTTTTTTTTTTAAATGAGCATGTCCTTACTCACCTGTTAGGGGTGCTGAGGGGACTAAGGAAGGGAACATGCAAAGTACCCAGCACAACATCTAACACACAGTCAGCAGCTGCCTCATATGTGCATTCAGGTTCTCAGCTCAAACACGATCCCTTAAGAACAGCCTCTATTTAATACCCCGCCTCTCCTTGACACTCCCTTCTTTATTCTCCGGACCCAGGCTGTGGTGTTACAAATTCCACCTCTAACACACATTAGCTTGTATAAGCTTGGGCAATTTACTTGACTCTCTTGCCTGACTTTCCATATAATGTAGAAAAACTGGGCTAAATGGTAATAATTAACTCACAGGCATGTTATCGCGATCAGGGAAACCTTAGGACAGCACCAGGCAGAGACTAAATCGTGGCTGCTGCTGTGTGCTTCGCTCCTCCATCCCCAGGGAGTTAGTGTCTAGCCCGAGTGGGCCTCATTTCACATGTGCTGAATGTTTGGATGTGTACGGTGTGTACTCCTGTCCAGAGTACCTGGCTCTCCTTAGAATGTGGCCTCTTTAGGGGCAGGAGAAGGGCATAATTATTATGTGGCCAGCACAGGTTCTGGCACCAGGCAGCACTTAGTCAGTATTATAGAAAGGCAGGGAAATTTTTCAGGGATGTGTTCCTGCTATGTGATCTCTGCAAATGAGCTCATTAGCATCAGCTGGCAGAACACTCAGTGACCTGCCCACCGCCCACCACTCAGCAGCCTCTTGCCACTACTTACTCGAGTTCACTTAGCAGAGGATGACCCAGAGACAGAAAGTTACTTCCTCTCTGGCATGACAAAGACCCAGACCATTGTGTCTCCTGACTGGGTACAAGATTTACCTTGTTCTGCTGGCAGACTCAATGGCCAGTGCCCTGTTTGGCTGGTGATGAGAGGATTCTTTTTCTCTTTTGTGGGTCTAATTCCCTGAATCAATATTTGTTCCCACCTCCTTCTGTTTACAGACAGAGGCTCTACGCTGACATGATACATGTACCTCTAAAGTAAGAGGACGACATGGGCCACAGTGAGGGGTCTGGGCAAAGTGTAGGAGGGGCCCAACCTGATGGCATCTCAGCAGATCAGTGACAGCAGCCACTTCTAGGGTGATTTGTTTAACCTCTTCACAAGCTTCCAAAAAGAGGGGGTGTGGGATGAGTGGGGGACACATCCAATTAAAATTCAGCCTCACCCACAAAGAGAAGTAGGCCATGGCCGGCTCACAGGGAGGCATTGACAGAAAGAGGCCCTGGCACCAGAGCCCACGTTGCTTGAATGTTCTTTTCTTCCAAAACAAGAGAATCTCCCCAAAGCATTGAGTTGCGTTGTCCACGTTTGGGTTTATAAACTGTGTGCTCCTCTCCTACAGTGCCCGCAGCACAATCACTTCGCTGGCCTTCCGTCCTCCCCCTTCATCTCGGCAGGACACAGACGATTCTTGTCCATTCCCATCACGGAGTTTTCTTCCTATTGCCAGATGCAAGGTCTGCATGTAGCCTGCAGGCAGGGTCCGCGTCTGCTGCTAGACAGATGCCATCTCGTAACACATTCACTCTTACGCCAGCAGAAAGGCCTTTCCCCATGTCCTTTTCTGGCTGATGGCTTTTTAGGTCAGAGGAGAGGAGAGAGAGGGAAAGGGAGAGGGAGAGAGACCGAGGAAGCCAAAAGAGTCTGAGATTTGAAAATCGGAACTTTTTAAGCCACGTGTGATGAGAGGCCACTTGAGAGAATGTCAGACCCGACTTTGCTTGTGTGTCCTTGACAGTGGGCATGAAATCTGAAGCATGAGGATGTCAATCTAAAGCTTCTAGCATAAGGCCATTTTCTTAACAGCCAGGAGTCATTAAAACTCACTTATTTCTCTCTTCTCTTAGCTATAACGTGGTACATAATCTTTAATTTGGTTCTGCTCTTGTGCAACTAAACTCATAGCGGGCAGGTTTCTGTCTAAAATTGGCCAACTGAGGCCAGAGTTGATTTTTTTGGACAGGGTTACAATTTGTTAGCCTTGACTTGTACTAAGATAACAGGACATAGTTTTACTTTCTGCAGCTGTAACGTTAGGTCTCGTGGTGATCATCATGTTTTTCTCATCACAGACAAGGAAGGGGACTCCGGTGTCTGGGAGGCAGCAGGTTCACGTTCACAGAGGGCACTTCATTAACGCAAGGACAGCAGGGCCTACAGTAGGCAAGCTGCAGTTGCCAAAAAAACATCAAGATTTTTATGTAGTAAAGAGCCATGGGTTTTGTAAACAAGGGAAGATTTGAATCCAGTTTGTTGATTCTGAAACTCTTCCCATAATTTTGGGGAGTACAAAAAAGATGCCATTTTAAACGTCAATGCTAAAAACTATCAGCATCATTATGAGCTAGAGACTGAGAATGGGAGAAGTAGGAGTCTGAATAAGTCCCATTATTATCTAGTACAGAAATTTACTTGCCCTTGAGTTTTAAAGCCCAGCAATTCTTTTGTCATTGCTAACTCCAAACCACACAAGCTCAGCTCTCCTGTTGTCACAGTAGGGGCAGAATGAAGGTCGCAGGCTTCAGAATCTTAGAGACCCCTCTTCTGCACGAATTTGGTTACTTTCATCATACCCTGTATAACTTCGTTTCACTTATACAATGAAGATAGTGTTGCTCACATGACACTAATTTGTAGGATTATTGTGATGTCGAAATAGATATATACAGGCAGTCCATGAAGTTCATGGACTTTTAAATTGCATACGAGCTTTATTAAATTATTAGCACAATCTGACATGTAATGAATACTTAGATCATTAATTCTAAACTGGTGGCAGTGTTGACCCTCCCCAGAGGACATCTGTCAATATTTGAGACATTATCACAACTAGGGGGGACAGGAGTGGATGCTACTAGCATCTATTGGGTAGATGTCAGGGTAAACATCCTATAAGGCTCAGGGACAGCCCTTTACAACAAGGCATTATCTGTCTCCAAATGTCAACAGCACTATGGCTGAGAAACGCTGGATGTATAAATAGTAGCCATTGTGTGTCAGGCGTTTTCCTACACATGTCTGATCTCTTTCCAGTCTACAGGTTCCAAAATATGAATGCTAAACTTTTAGGCCAACAATAACAGCAAAATCTTCTCACTTATAAAAAGCTTCCGTATATGATTTCATTTACTTTTAAGAACAACCTGTTTGTGAGAATTATTGATGGAATCTTCTACAGTTGGAAAAACAAAGGCTCAGAGGCCTGGGACTGCTCAGCTGTCTGCGTAGCCCAGCACTCTCCTGGTTTCTCCATGTTTGTGCACCAGCCACACGCTTCCGGTGTGTTTAGACAACACGGAAGCTCAGCATTGGTACTCGGGGCAATCTGCTCATCTGTGAAAGGGGATGAATCACGCTGATCTAGGGAGACAATCATTGTGAGGATGATGTGGAATGGTGCAGGCAGTAGGTGCTCCCCAGTCAGAGCTCTATCAATGTCCCCGCTGTGTCTTGGCGATTGGCAGTGAACAGTCCTCAATCTCCCCATTTCTAAGCCCCTCAAGGGCCTGCTGTGCTGCTGTCAGTTCTCCCCTCCGCAGAAGCCTCTAGCTTCACCAAGCCCAACGACCCACAGCTGCTCTGCTCACTGAGTGACACCACCTGTCAGGCACCACCCTGTGCTGGTCACCAAGACTTTGCAGGAGCCATCAGTCCTAGCATCCAGTTCCCTGGGGCTGATACTTTGACAACTGTGTCACCTCTCTTTTATTACCTATCTGGAGGGTCACCTTTCTGACAGACAGCTTTGAAAATTCTTTATTAATTTTTTTTTAGTAGAAAAGACAGATTACTTTATAGTTCTGACATGCTCCACTTATTATGACATGAAGCAATGTTCTTGTTGCTTTTGCTTGGGGAAATTTAACTGCTGACTTTGGTTCTAATGGTGTGTCACTATAATGCATTAGTTCTTAGATCAGACCTTCTATGACCTTCACATGTTCATTCATTCATTCATTCATTCACTCAGCTAGACATTTGAATATCTACTGTGAACCTGTCAGTCTGCTAGGCATTTAGCAGATTACAAAACAAAACAAAACACCAAACCCAAAATATTGGCACTCAACCCTTCATCTGAGGACACTCCAGTCTAATAGGTAATGCAAGAGTGTAAAAAAAGATAAAATTTTAAAATGGCAAATGAAACAGAAAATGTCTAGATTGTACCTAATCACATAAGCTTCAGCAGGAGAGAACCAGAATGGGTAGTGGGTCTGCCCAGCCGGATGTGTGGTTCTTTCCAGGTGGGACAGGAAGGGCGACAGCAGAGACTGGAGACTGGACTTGTTGGAACATATTGTGATCTAGGAGCAGGGGCTGGAGGCAGAACTACAAGCTGGTGAGACTCCATCTTGGAAGAAGGCCTGGATGCCAGTTTTTTGGGACTGAGTGAGTTTGAATGATCCTGATGTATACCTGATGGCTAGTATCTCAAATGCAACACTAAACATCAAAATGCATGAGCAGAGAGCTGTAGAAAAGACAGTTACTAACTCTGCCAGGGAAGGCGGGCGTCCCTCAGGAGAGGTGCTATTTGAACAGGGCATTAGGCCTCCTCAGAGAGGCTCTCTATGTGAGAAGGGGAGCAGGGTGTCTGAGCAGAGAACAGGTGAAGAGGATGTGTTCTGAGAAGCATGAGGGTGTAGTTAGAACAGAGGCTTAGAGCGCAGAGGCCCGGTGGGAGGTGAAGAGGAAGGGCCCTCGGAGGCCATCTGAATGCCCGGCTGTGGAGCTGGCCCCCTCCTGCAGTGCAGGCTGGGCTTGTGGCTGGTCTACGGAGAGCAGTGCAGCCACAGCTCTCTGTGGGTAGCATGGGCCAGCGGAAGGATGGACTGAAACTCAGAGACACAAGGCAAAAAGACAGGTCAGGCAGCTCCTGCAACCACCTTCAGCTTTCAGCCCTCAGGTGTCAGTCCAGCCCGAGAGTACAGCGTTCCCTTCCAGAGGCCAGGAGAACCTATTCTTCATTTAGAGGACCTGGCACATATTTACTAAGGGGAGCAAGCAAGCAACAACAGGGTAAAGGCCAAAGATCAGTGAGGGTTTGTTTTTTATTATTATTATTTTAAAAGGCAAAACTAAAGCATGTTAAATATTCCATCACTTAATAAAATATGAAGTGCACATATTTTGTGGAATAAATTTACAGGGACATCAGAAATAGTGAAGTGTGGAAAGGGGGGAGGTTCTGGTAAAAGGAACATGGACAGCGTGAGAGGCTTTCCTGATGGTAGACTGGGCCGTCAGCCGGAGCCACTCTCACTCTCACGCACCAGCCACATGTGCAGTTAGAGGTTTGCCTCGTCCTCTTTGAGAGACCCATAGCTCCTATTTGCCGAGCACCTGTGATGCTTCACCACATAGGGTGCTCAGGGCAGCACACATCGCTTCCCAATCATCATTGCAACTGCAGTGCGGGCTTTGTCAGGCCTGGGGCTCAGAGACGTGAGGGGCTGGCCTAAGGTTCCGGAGCAGTGAGCAGAAATGGGATTTGAACCACAGTCTGCCCAGCTCTCAAGGCCTCTGCCGTACTGCATGGCACTGTGACGTTTCCCCCATTGTAGGATGAGAAGTGCCTGACAGCTGTTAATACCACCCCCCTTTCTGGACTCCAGTTCTATGTCTTTAAAATACTGATGTGGACCAAAAAATGAAGATTTGGGGTGAGGACGGAAATGATAGGAGAAAGGAAAGGAGGTAACATCTCTACCACCAACTTTTGCTTTAGCCTTGTATAAATTTATCTTTTTGAGATCTGAGATAACTCTTTGGTAAAATAAAATAGATGAACTAAATCATATGCAAAGTGTAGTGTGCTTTAATGTTCCCAGGATTCTATGCTGTGAGCAGAACTTTTTTATGTAGTAGAGAGCAAGCTTGTGAAATGTAATGGTTTTCAAGCTAGTCTAAAAATAAAACAAGAAATTACTGAGCATTCAGTTTTAGAAGAGAATGAAAATGTTATAAACCTTGTAGAATTCCCAGATTTAGCAAATAAAACTACAGGGCCTTCAGTTAAATTGCAATCACAGACAGCCAACAAATGTTTCCTTAGTATACGTTATACGCTATGCAATATTTGGTACATGGTTATACTAAAAATTGGTCATTATATATGAAAACTTGAAATTTAACTGGGCATCCTGAATATTCTCTGGCAACCCTAAAACACCAACAAAGTAAAAATAACAGCACAGCTGATTAAAGTCAGAGGGAAAGGTGGAGCAAAGCGTAGGGGAGCTAGTTTGTTGTCTCATAGATTGGAAAACCAATCAATTCTGTCTCAAATGAGAATAAAAGAAATGGCTTTTTAAGTTTAGCATTTGTAGTTATAAAATTAAACACTAGTGGAACTGAACAGGAAAATAGGGTAAGAGTAGTAAAAACTCCAAAAGGGTGGGAGGACGGGAGGAAGGTAATACAAATATCCCAAAAGTTGATGAGTTATGAAGTATGTGTAAAAGCATAAAGAAATTATTTAGCATTGTGATGACAATTACCAAAGAACTAAAACCAAATAACTAAAAATGGTTTGCTCTGGACAGTGGGGCTTCAGAAGTAGGTAAAGAGAATAAAACCTTTATTCTACCCTCATTAGATTTTTAAATTTTGTGCCATGTGTATAATTAGACTAAAAATAAAATTATATTAATCATTATTACTGCCAGCCATTGTTCAACAAATTGTAAGATTTCTGCTCAATCTCAGGCTTATTTTGTCTCTATCAACTTCATTTGGGTGTAAAAATATTAACAATCGTATTTGTAATATAAACTCAAAGAATACACAAACATTTGCTATTGGTTTGCCATGTATGGCAAAAATATTTCCATGTGTTCTAGTACAAGAAATTAGAGAAAACCTTCAGATAAATAGACATGGTTCATTTGATTTAAAACAAATGTTTGAGAAGCATTCTTCTAACATGCCTTTAATCATGAGTTGCTATGCATTACCTTTAACAGATACTTGCAAATGAAGAATGGTTTCATAAGCAGAAATTAAAGTACTATCCACAGCAATGTTTGGTTAATTTTCTCAGGGTTTGATTAACCCATTTTAGAAATATATGGATTTCACTGGACACTGCCTTTCATTTGGAAGGGAGGCATGAGAGTCCAGAAAAAGTCAAGCATTACGAACTCACTTGATACTGAGGCCTGATCTTGTGAATGTGTGTGTGTGTGTGTGCACGTGCAGGCATGTGTGCACATACATGTGAGGTTGCTTGACTAATATATGGGTTGAACTATAAAAAAGTCACTGATTCCAAGCTGAAGTCCCATTAGAAGGCTTAAGTACTATAAAGCCTTACAGCTGTAGCTTGTGATGAATGGTGCTTCCACCCAAACATTAGTAATGCACTCAGTATCCCACAAACCCTGTCATCTTACTTCAGACCCAACTTTATAGTCCTTGAACTCTGCTGCCCTCACCAGCTCATTGTAGTTCTTTAATATAAGCTTGATAATGTGTTAAAGTGCATGATATTTATAATGGCATTAGAGGTCTTTGCCAAGCTTGCTGGCTCTCCCGGGGTGGAGATCAATAGCTAAACCTCAGGACCGGGCCGTGCTGCACGGAGACTTTGCAGGGGCACCCACAGCAACCACCCTTCCATCTAGCTTTTCCTCTCACTTTGCCCTGCCGTGAAATGAAATCCTTTCTACACGGCCTGGCAAAAAGGCCACCTCTTCAAGAGGATCTTCTGTCTCTCCCAACATCAAGGACTGATATTTCCCTCTCAGCAACTTCAACTACCATTTCCATCATTGATTGAGCACCTAGTATGGGTTTAGTAGGAGTTTTACAATTATCATCTTATTCTATTCTCACCACAGGTGGAGAATCATTATTCCTCATTTTAAAATAAGGAAAATAAGGCACAAGGGGGTTAAGTAACTAGATCAGAATCACAGAGCAAAGAAACTGCAAAACCCTCCTTCAAACCCAGGTCAGTTTCAGTGTGAATCTTGTGCTGTAAATTAGTCCATGCAAGCGCTTCTCTGGGTGTTATTAAAAATAGCAGAAAGCTGCCAAATAAGCATCGACACATTTTGTGTGTGGTCTAAGTTAGGTATTTAAAATCTCAAACCTAGAATCCCTTTCTAGGAGAAAGGAGGTCAGGATTCTGCCTAGAAGTTTCTAGGTGCTCACAAACATGCCCTGAACATGGTGTGTAAGCTCTACATGAAGGCATGGTGCTGGGACTGTGACCATGGGGATAGAGCAGAGGAAAGGTACGGCTGTCCACAGATTAGGAGGCCATGAGGTTATATAGCCTTGTGCAGCCCCGTGCAGCCCTGCGCAGCCCTGCGCCGGGAGACACTACACAGATCGCTGCCTTGCCCACACTGCCACAGACTGCAAATAAAGCTGATCAGAGACACATGGGATATCTGTTGTGATGGGGACCCCAGGGAGGTCATGGTCACCTGAGAAGGGATTTCGATTACAAAGAAGACTTAAAAGCATGAAACATCTTCCAAAGTACTTGACAGGCATCATTTGTTCTATAGAGAAGCTGTCTCCTGCGGACCCCAGTTCAGATTTGCCACGCCCCTTGGGCTGCTTCCTGGCGGGGCCAGAGGACGGCTCAGGATTCAGGCTTGTCTGTTGCGGCAGGGGCCCCAGCCGCTTCTTCCATGTTCAGTATTCCTTTCTTTCTGTGGCTGTGGAATTCCTGGGCCTTTGTTTAATTGCATTTTCTGACTCTAGTTCTCTTTGTGTCATCCCTACCTCCACCTTTCCTTTTATTCCCTTGACACAAAATTTTCAGGACTGCACCAAATACTGAAAACATAGAAGATGAAAATTGTTTTTCAAGGACCTGACATCACCACATGGGGGACAAAACATTTATCTAACTATTAGACAAGACGGACCCATGTTAAGTGCCATTTTAAAGGTGTTTATTCATTTAGGAAAATATTTTTTTAACCCTTCTAATTATCAGCAACTGTCATAGACATGGATAAAATTCTATGGGAATTTAAAGAAGGGAATAATTACTTCTTGCCTTGTCCTTGACAACCAAGAGGGCAGTATTGAGGAAGGCAGGAGAGCATACTGGGGAAACCATTTGTCAATCATCAATCAACGTTAGGCTATTATGAGAAAGCCTACCATTTTAGGTCCTATTTTAGCTCATAAAATAGAAACTTCTGCAGACACTGTCCCTGAAGATCAGGACACCTTCTCTTCCTCCCCCTCTGGGTGTTACTCATGCCTGTGCTCACGTCACACACATGTGCACTCACACAGCACATCGTGTTACTCACGGCAGTGCTCACGTCACATACATGTGCACTCATGTCACACACACGTGCACTCACACACAGCACATCACATCTTCCATCTCCCCCCCCCCTTTCTTCCTGCCCTTGGTTTCTCTGTCCACCTCTCTTCTTTTTATCCTCTCTCTTCTCCTCAGTTTAGCTCAATGCTTTCTGGCAGCTTTAGCTTCTGTGAATACCCTGAGAACCTCAAGTAGCATTCCACTCAAAATGCTTACTGACCTCAAAGTGTGCTGCAGTGGTAAGAGTGAAATATTGGGAGCAAGCTAAGTGTTTAATATTAGGCATGTGGTTATGTGAGTTATTATTCCTGCATCTCATGGAGCATTACAGAACCTCCCTTTAATCAGGCCTTTGCTTTACTGTCCCTTCATCAGTTGGGTTTTCCCTCCAGCAGCCCACTGGCCTCACTCTGCTCTGGGGTCCTTCACTGTCCCAACAATTCCGAAGGCCTTTTATCACCAGGAGCCTCTACTCTGCCTGTAAGCTCCAGGAGGGCAGGGCTTTGTCTTCACTGGTGGACATGTGCCCTGCATAACAAATGGCCTCCACTTAGCAAATACTGCATTTCTTGACTGCATGGATGATTGCAGGTATTATAACTGTATACATGAATGCTATTTCATAGCATGGAATTTCTTTTTAAAGCGTGTGACCTAGTGGATACAAAACATGATCTCAACTGCATAAAAATATGTTATTAGACAAAAGTATGAAAAGGATCAATGTTTACTGTGCTTATCTCTGGATGGTGGTATTTTCTGTAGTGTTATCTATATTGATCAGGAGTTCCTCAATCTTTTGCAATAAGCACATATATTCTTAAAAACAATTTGAACTGTTTTTAAAAAATGGTTAATGGTATTGGCTCAGGGCAAAGATTTTATAGCTGGGACAGCTTGAGGGGATGTGGAAGTGGCAGAGAAATCAGTGCAGTGGCTGGGAAAATAACACAGAAGGAGCTGACTCATGGCTCTGACCGATAGTTGACAATTCCTTTGATTGCCAGTGATATGTTTAAAGTGAATGTTTTGATGGCATAAGTGAAAATGAAGAAGCAGAATCAATAGACTCAAGATTGTTTTTGAGTGTGTTAAGGGTGAGATATAAAAGAAAGTGAGGGTTTGGCAAAGCCCGTGTTTTGGTAGTGCCAAGACCCAAATGATCAAAAACTACTTCAAGATGGGGACGAGACCACCAAGGGAGGCTGCCCACTGGCCGTGCCCACAGCCTCTGTGCTTTCCAGCCCTAGGATGAGCAGGGGCAGAGGCTCTCTCCTCTGTCCACGCTGGTGGACAGAAGCTCTGTGGAGGGGGCTCTCTGCTGTTTTCAGCCTTTTCAGGCTGACACGAGTCATTGTCTTACCCACAGGCTCAACTCTCTCCTTTTTCAAGGAAATCTTCATCTGCAGCAACATTTTCAAACTCATCATTTTAACAAATCTTGCTTCTGAGTTTCCCAGTTCCTAGATTGGACTGGACAGCCTGGAAAACAATCTTGGCTATGACACTGACTCCCTACTTTGCTTCTGAGGGATTATACCCTGAGGAATTGGGACTTCCTGCTCCCTGACCCCCTAGAGCCATCTAGAGTTTGGCCATGAGACAGTTAACTAGAACAACTACTGTGCTGGGTCCTCACCCTAATAATCACAATAGCTGTCATTTATTGACGACCAGCTTTTGTTTCTTTGTCTCAGTTGCTAGTCATGATATATGTAGGGTTTCTGTTTTCAGCATAGCCAAATAAACCCCTGTTCCATCCTACCCTTCTACAGATAACAATCATAAATTGTGGGCTAAATACAAAAATAAAGCAAAAAATAAAATGATCATCTAAAGGTACTGGAAAATGACCAGAAAAGAGGGCAGATTATGGGTAGAAATAAAGTCTGGAGGAAGGAAGCTGCATGGCGTGTGTTTTTCATTCTTACAACTTTTAAACTGAGGATAGGCTAAATTGGAATTATGCAGAGTCAGTAAACCTAAGACCCAAAGCCCACAGTCTTCCTAGCCTCAAAATCAAATAACAGAGTTCAAGCTAACCACAACCACTGAAAAGTGAGGAAGGAGTCCTGGATGTGAGACAGAGTCAAATTCTGTTTATAAACTATTTCCAAGTTTCTGGCTTACCTCTGTATGTGTGAGGCAGAGTGAAAATAGCTTGCATCTAAGGCTTAAAGTGCACACACACACACACACACACACAGCCAGTGGGAAAGTCTGCGGTGTGAGTTTGACCAAGCATGATGGTTACTTGTATAGTACACCCTTTTTAATCGATCATAAATGTAAAAATTGCTGTGTTGATATTTTGTAATTATAGTTAACATCTACAATAGGGTGACTTTAAGTAAAAGATACTTGATAACGCTGCTAGGGATCAGCCAATCAGTCGAAGGTCTTACGAGCAAAAACTGACGTTTCCTGGAGAAGAAGGAATTTTGCTTCAAGAATGCAATAATGAATCCTGCCTGAGTTTCTAGCTTCTAGCCTTCCCTTGGCCCTATAGATTTCAGATTTAACAATCTAAAAATAATATAAGCTGATTTCTTAAAATAAATCTGTTTTATTATAATAATATGTCTCCTATGTGTATAACGTATATGAATTCCATGGATTCTCCAGGGTCTCTAGAGAACCCTGACTGATACCTAAATTAATTTCTTGCTAAAACAAAAAAAATCTAATATGTTTCAGACCTACAAAAGAATCTAGAGTCTCCATAATATAATATTTACAATTTCTAGAATAAAGTCCAAAATTACTTCATTATCAAGAACCAGGAAATTGTGGCTCAGTTGCAAGAGAAAAGATGGTCAACTGACATTGACCCTAAGATCACCCAAATGTGGGAATTAGCAGACAAGGATTGTGAAGCAGCTATTTTAACTATGCTCAGAGAAGTATTAGAAAATATGCTTGTGGTGAATAAAAAGGCACAAAATCTCAACAAAGAAAAAAAAATACCACCAAAGAGAACCAAATGGAAATTGTCAAACTGAAAAGTGTAGTATTGAAATAAAAATTAACTGGGTGGGTTTTACAGCAGAGTGGAGATGATGAAAGAAAGAGTCAGGAGGTGTTCTTCAAGCTGAAGAACAGAGAGTAGAAAAAATATTAAGACAACAAAATGAAAGAGGACTCAAGAAACTATGGGACAATAACAAAAGGATATCTAGGAGGCAGAAAAAATATTTAAAGATACAATGGCTAAAATTTCTCAAACCTTGTAGAAGATGTAAATTTACAGATTTAAGAATTCAGAGAATTCCAAGTAGGATAGACATAAAGAAAACACTTCTAGGGAATCAGACTCAAATTGCTGGAAAACAAAGTTAAGAAGCAACCTTGAGAACATTCAGAGAGAAATGACACATTATGTAAAAGGCAATAAAACTTAAAATCATGCTGATTTCTCAAGGAGTCACAGAATGATGCAAATGTCTTTAAAGTACTAAAACATTCCTCAGAATAAGAATGTCCAGTGATATTTTCTCTTGGGAATAAAGGTAAAATAAAGACATTTTAAGATTTATAAAACTAAGAAAATTTATTGTTAGAGGATCTGCACTACATGACATAATAAAAGAAGTGCTTCAGGCTGAAGAAAAATAATAACAGATGGAAACACCAGTCTTCAGGAAGGAGTAAAAGGCATTGGAAATTACAAATATGTGGGTAAGCATAATAGACAAGATTTTTCTCTTAATATAATTGAAATAAAGCAATAATTATTACACTGTCTCATGGGTGCTATAATGTTTATAGTTATCATAACATGGCTACTCTAACATAAAGGAAAGTCAGGTGGGGTTTATGGACATATGAGGTTGCAAGGTTTCTATACTTTATGACAAGACAAGACAGGTATTACAGTAGTAATTATAAGAGGAAAAAATTAAGTATGTCTATCATAATTCTAGAGTATTCACTAAAAGAGAGGCAAAATAAAGTAATGCAAAGAGATATGACTAAAACATCAATAGATAAAATAAAATTGAATTCTAAAATTTGTTCCCCAAATCACAAAGTAGGAAGTAAAGAAGAAAGAATCAAAAGAAGAGGTGACAAACAGAAAACAGACTGAACAGGTAGAACCACAACCAACCATATCAATAATTACAATAAATGTGAATGGATTAAACATTCAATTAAAAACCAGATATTGACAGAATGGATTTTTTTTAAAAAAGCAAAACTCAAGCAACTAAAGGTACTGTCTAAAAGAAGTGATTGAAGATAAGTGGGTGGAAAAAGATAACCATGCAAACAGTACACACAAACAACTGGAAGAGCTGATTTAATATCAAACAAACCACTCCTTTCGCCAGGTGTCAATTGTATTGTTTCTCAGCTCCTGGTACTGGAGGTAGACTTTGTCAGTATCTCACCTTCACCGCCTTTGTTACGTTTTGCCAGTAGAGGGTGCTGCAGGACACTGCAGGAGGAATGGGCTTTTCTTCTTGGTTGTGCTATTCCCCCCTCTCTCTCCAGGGCCATGGGTGGGGCAGCAGTGTGTATGTGCAGGGCATCCTGGAGCTCAGTGCCTACTGACTTCCAGCAGCCCCCTTTGTGCAGCTTCTCAGCTGGTTTGTACCAGCTGACACTCAGTGGCTCCTGTAGGTGCCTCCGTAGGCCCCTTTCCAGGGAGTTTCACCAACACCCACCAGGCTCTCCCAGAGTCTCCCTCTAGGTCTAGAGTCCCAGAACATCTCAGAAGATAGTTTCCTCATGAATTTCATAAGTCACCTAGTGTGCTGTTTCTTGCTTTCCAGCTCTACTTTGTGGCATCCCCATGAACTTCTCTGCCATCCAATGTACCAAAGTCACATTTCCAACAAGGTCTGAGTCTAACACTTAGGGGCTTTCTTCAAAATAGCCTCTTCCTCAGGTGATCTCTCTCAACCCCAGAGGTAATGGCTGTTCCCTATACCTGCAATTCTTTTTCTTTTCTTTCTTTCTTTTTTTTTTTTTTTTTTTTTGCAGTTTCTGGCCAGAGCTGGGTTTGAACCCACCACATCTGGCATATGGGACTGGTGCCCTACTCCTTTGAGCCAACAGGCGCCACCCTATACCTGCCATTCTTGTATTTTTAGCATTCTATTTGTTCCTTAGTAAAATTCCTTGTAATAAAAAATTCTTTATATTAATTTTGTCTTATTCAAATTATTTTTGGTTTCTGGACCTTGACTGATACAGACTTCAAGACAAAGAGATGTATGAAGGTTAAAGAAAGCATTTTTTTTTAAGAAATAGAAGAAACTTATCGAAACATTTAGAATTGACAGAATTGAAGGAAGAGGTAGGTAATTCCAGTAATACCTGGAGATTTTAACAACCTTCTCTTAGCAAGTGGGGAAGGTGAAGTAAAGACTAATGTTTTGAACAACATTATCAATCTCCTTGACCTAACTGATATTTATAGGACACTTCACTCTAACTACAAAACACCATTTTTTTTCCCCAAATGCATCTGTTCATCAGGATAGACCATGTTTTGAGCCACAAAGTAAAAAAAAAAAAAAGAAAGAAATGGATTGAACTTTCAGAGTGTGTTCTTATGCCTCAATGGAATTAAACTGAAGTCAATAACAAATACTTTGGAATGTCTCAAAGATTCGATAACCAAAACATTTATAAATAATATATAGATGAAAGAAGAAACCATGAGGGAAATTAGAATGTATTTTGATGTGAATTCTAATAAAACATAAAATATCAAAATTTTCAGAATAGGAATAAGGTAGTTGGTCAAGGAAATTACTGCTTTAAATTCTTACATTAAGTAAGAAGAAAGGTTAGAAAACTCAAGGTCCCCTAGTATTACCTTAAGAAGCTATGTAAAGACCAGTAAAATAAATGCAAAGTTAGTAGAAAAAAAGGAAACAATAAAAATAAGTTTAGAAATAAAGCAAATAGAAAATTGGCAAATAGTAAAGAAAATTAACAAACCCGAAGTTGTTTATTTGAAAAGACTGAGAAACTTAGTAAAACTCTAGCTGATCAAGGAAAAGAATGAGAAAACACAATTTCAAATATCAGGTATAAAAGGTAAATTATTACTACAGATCCTACAGACAATTAAATAATAGTAGAAGAATATTATGAATAACTTTATGTCACAATTAAAATTCACTTGAAAATATTATTTATCAAACTGATACAAGAAAAAGCAGAAAATAGGAAGAGTCCTTGCATCTATTATAGTAAGAAATTGAATCATTACCAAATCCTTTAACAATGAAAACTCCCATCCTGGAAGATTTGGTTGGTGAATCTTATCAGATATCACAGAAAGAAATAAAAACCTGTAATATATTAATGGAAGAGATGAAATTAATCTTACAGAAATTATTTCAGAAAATAAAGGAGGAAAAACTTCAACTTGTTTTATGAAGACAGAATGGCCATAATACCAAAACCTGACAAAACATTTAAAAAAGATTAGGGCAGTGCCTGTGGCTCAAGGAGTAGGGCATCATCCCCATATACTGGTGGCCAAAAACTGGAAAAAAAAAATAGGTCAATATACCTTATGAGCATATATACAAAAGATAGCTAGCAAAAATCATCAAATTGAATCAATAATAGAGAAAAAGCTAATAAATCATGACTAGGTAGATTTTATTCCCATAATGCAAGGTTGTTTTATCATTAAAACATCAATGTTATCCACCACATTAACATAATATAGAATCATACGATCACCTCAATAGATGCAGAAAAAGAAATTTACAAAATTCAAAACTCATTCATGATAAAAAATTCTCAGAAAACTATAAATAGACGAGAATTTCTATGACCTAATAAAATATTGTACAAGAAACTATAAAACAAATATCATATTGTATGGTGTGAGATTGGATTAAAGTGAATGAAGTAAAACTATTTCTATTGGCAAGCAATATAATCATTTGGATACATGGAATCATTTCCATAGATGGAAAAGGTGAATTTAGTAAAATAGAATGGTACATTGTTAATATATGAAAATCACTTGTAATTTTATATTCTATCAGTAAATATATAAATAACTTCATTTATAATAGTGTTATACAACACAAAACTCTGGAAAAATATAACAAAAGATATAGAAAACCTCTATATTGAAAACTATAAAATTGTATTGAGAGAATTAAAATAGATCTATATAAATGGAGGAATCATGCTCAATGTCTTAAGATAGTAATGCATCTATAGATTCAACATAATTCCAATCAAAATTCCAAGAGGCTTTATATCATTGTTATTGTAGAAATTGACAAGCTGATTCTAATATTCATGTGGAGATGCAAGGATATCCAAGAAATCTTGAAAGAACAAAGTTAGGAGAATAACACTACCTGATTCAAGATTTACTATACAGCTGTGGTATTCAGGATTAAGTAATCTGGATATAAAGATCAAGAAATAGATCAATGGTACAGAATAGAGAGCTGGACAAATATCCATGTTAATACAATTATATTTTTTTCAAGAAAAACAATAAATCAATCCAATAGTGGAAGAATTTTTTTTCTAATTTGTTGCTATTGAACATTCTAGAATACACATACACAAAATACACATCCTAGAAAATTTAGTATCTTAACTATTTTTAAATGATAATTCAAAGACATCATATTATTGGTGTTATTCAACCTTTACCACCGTCAATCTCCTTAACTCTTCATCTTGTAAAACTAACACTCTGTACCCATTAAACCACTTCCCCTCGGCCCCTGACAAACACTGCTGTACTTTCTAATTGCACTAGTTACTTACATAGGTGGAATGGTATAGTATTTGATTTTTTGTGGCTGGCTTATTTCACTTAGCATAATATTCTCAAGGTTCATCCATGTAGGATATGTCAGAATTTCCTCCCTCTGTAAGGCCAAGTAACATGCCATTGTATGTGCATTTTGCTTATCCATTCACATTTTAATTATTATGAATGGTTATGAATGTGTCAAATATCCTTTATAACCCTGCTTTCGATCTTCTAACTAATATACTCAAAAGTGAAATTGTGAATCATACGGTAATTCAATTTTTAATTTCATGAAGAATGTCCACACTATTTTCCGCAGTGGCAGTACCTTTTTACATTCCTACCAATAGTATACCAGCATTTCAACTTTTCCACAACCTCCCCAAAACTTTTCTTTCTTTTTTTTTTTTGTTAGTTCCCAGAAAAGAAATTATTTTTAAAAAGTCTGCTAGAATAAATGAATATCTGCACCAAAATCAAAAATTCATTGCAATCAATCCTTTCCTCTGACAATGCACAACATTAATTCAAACAAATCAATTTGAATTGATACATATATTAGACCTAATAGATCTCTGAGCAGTCATGTTTATCACCACTAGGAGAGCTGAGGTTAGAGCAATTATGTGACTTTGCAAGACGACATTAGTGAATGGTAAAGTCGCTCTTTGAATTCAGATCTGTCCGTCTTCTAAACCTATGCTGTTTATTGCCGTTTATTGATTTCTGAGTTCCGTCTTTGAGTTCTATCTAATCATCTTTTTTATTATTGAATCACCAGGACCCAGGGCATCTGGTACCCAGTGAACACCTGTAAACACTGGCTGAAGAGATGCTCAAATTGTCTTTAGAGGGTTGTATTCAAATACAACCCTCTACACAATATGTAGCATACACCTGGTAATTGACATGCTACCTGGGCTTCCCTCTCTGTAAGGAGCTTGGTTTTTATGTCTCAGGCATGTAGATCACAATCAAATTATGAGAGAGGGGAAAAATGTCATTGAAAGTTTGCACACTGGAACAAAAATCATTTTTATCTAAAGGGATGATGGATGACCTGTGAATTAAAATAAAATAAATACAAAAATTTTGCTCACAATCAACATATTTTTCCTCTAATTCCATTTAGAAATAATTAAAAATATTAAATTTGCTTATCTTTGAAATTAAGATGCATAAAGGGGGGCTCATGATATTCTACCTAAAATTGGTGGTAAGAGAGGGCCTGGAGGAGGCTGGGCAGGACTGGAAAACAAAATAGAGAAACACCTGGAACAGGGACTAAAGAGAAGAAAGCAGGCGGAGATGACTGGGCAGTAGGGGCCTCCTCTTGTTCCACAATGTGTACAACACATAGAACCTGCCCTGGTTGTAAGGTGCCTAGATGGCTGCACTCTGTCCTGGGGAGTGTTGTCTTCTGCTTGGGTTGGGACCTCTGATGATCTCATGGTGATATTGATTCCCAAGTATATGATGTTCTGGTTTTAAAATCTAATCTCGGGGCTGGGCGTGGTAGCTCACACCTGTAATCCTAGCACTCAGGGAGCCTGAGGAGGGTGGATTGCCTGAGCTCAGGAGTTCAAGACCAGCCTGAGCAAGAGCAAGACCCCATCTCTAAAAATAATTGGGCATTGTGGAGGGAGCTTGTGTGCCTGTATTCCAGCCACTTGGGAGGCTGAGGCAAGAGGATCTCTTGTGCCTAAGAATTTGAGTTTGCTGTGAGCTGTGACACCATAGCACTCTACCAAGTGCGACAAAGTGAGACTGTCTCAAAAAACATCTAATCTTGGGGTAGAGAAATGCCTTGTGTCATTACCTGATGGAGAGCCTGATGGCTCTTAGAGCAACATTGCCAGGTATTAGGACAACCCCAATGCAAAAGAAATAAAAATGGAGATACCAGAGGAGCCACCGTGATGTTCATTAAAAACACAGATTTCTGACCTTACAGGAGTTCAGCTTGAGACCCACGAGGCCGGTGCACAGCCACAGACGCCCTCCGTCTCCTGCCTCCTCATCACCTTCTCTACCACAAGGGTCTGTCTGTGAGAGTCCTTGTCGCTTCCCCAGCTGAGGACCCCCAAATCTCTACTTCAGTGTCCTTGGGTAACTTGCACTCAGGTTTTTATCCCTTTTTCTGACTTGAAGAAAACGATACTTCCTTGTGCTTCCCCTGCCTGTGCCGACGGACGTCAGGACCCTGCAGGCATTTGCTCACCTGGAAGGCAGTTGGGATTCGGTGTGGCACCTTTGCCTGTTCATGGAATTTGTCAGTCAAACCAGGGAACAGTCAGAGCCAAATTGAGGTTTACTGATAAAGACATGGGGACAGTGGGCACACATGACGGCCTTGGCCCGGATGTACGGTCCCCCTAGTTACAGACATTCTGAGACCCCCATGCACATGATCATAGTACAGATTGGATTAAAATGACCACACAAACAGTAAAAGTTTTTTTTTGTTTGTTTGTTTCTTTTGGAAAGAAAGATAAATTAACTGATGGAGAGAAGCATACAAGTGAAACATACGGAGAGTGAGAGGGAGGAAAAAAAGAAGATGAGGTGAGAACAAAAGACAGGGAGCTGTGCAGGCGGCCTCGTCTCTGCAGGTAGCCATTGGAGTGAGGCTGTGCTTAGGGTTTGGGGGGTGTTTTTACAGGAGATATTTGTCCTTTGAAATGTTAATTGCTCGATTGCCTTAATTCTAAGGAACACTTTTTCACATTTTTAATGATTCTGAAATCTGAATGTATATTACAAGGGATGTTAGAAATAATTCTTTGCTGGTGGGACTGAAAACTAATACCACCTTGTGGAAGGCAGTATGGAGAATCCTCAAAGAACTCAAATCAGACCTCCCATTTGATCCTGCAATCCCATTACTAGACATCTACCAAAAGAAAAAAAATTCTTTTACCATAAGGGTATTTGCACCAGACTGTTTTTCACAGCTCAATTTACAATCGCTGATATGTGGTAACAGCCTAAATGCCCACCAACTTAGGAATGGTGGTATACGTATATCATGGAATACTATTCAGCCACTAAAAATGATGGAGCCTTTACATCTGTTGTATTAACCTGGATGGAGGGGGAGCACATGCTTCTTAGTGAAGCATCACAAGAATGGAGAAACAAGAATCCAGTGTACTCAATTTTAATACGAAGGCAGTAGATGAGCTAATACAACAAGAGGGGGAGGAGAATGAGGGAGCAGAGAGATGGGAGGGGGAGGGAAGGGGGTCATGGGTATGGCATTCCTCTTGGGGGTGGGACAGGTTACAAGAGGGACTTTATCAAACAAATGCAACAAGTGTAACCTAATTCTTTGTATCCTCAATGAATCCCAAATAATAAAAATTAAAATCCCAAACAAAAAAATTTATATATATAAATAAATAATTCTTTAACTCCTGGGAAGAGGACTAATTTTTTTTTTTTTTTGTAGTTTTTGACTGGGGCTGGGTTTGAACCAGCCACTTATGGCATATGGGGCCAGCGCCCTACTCCTTTGAGCCACAGGCACTGCCCAAGAGGACTGATTTTTGACAGAGTTGCTGTTGCCAGTGCATGTATGAACTTGGCAATGCATAGACGATAGACCTGTTCAGACTGACACCTCAGATGAGATATTTGCATTGGTAGCACCAGATGTGTTTGAATTTTACATTGAATTTAGATTTATAATAATTGCTCAAATTGTCCTCAGAAAGGTTGTACTATGATGTCACATCACAGGGAAAAGTTAATACCTGCAGAGGATGACCAGCACATTTGAAGCAGTGCAATTAAAGGCACTGGAAACCATGTGTCTTTGAGTGACTCACAGAATTTTCAAATCTAGGAGAAGTAGGTGTTGATAAGCCATATTTCAAGAAGAACTACAACTTAGGGGCCTGTGGTACCTGACAGAAGCTAAGGCTAACTTTTTTTTTTTTTTTGCAGTTTTTGGTCAGGGCTGGGTTTGAACCCACTGCCTCTGGCATATGGGGCTGGCACTCTACTCCTTTGAGCCACAGGCGCCGCCCATTAAGGCTTACTTTTAACAGAAGCTGTCTAACCTCTACAGATAGTTTAATTAAGGAAAACATAAAAACTAACACACAAACAAAAATGAGTTTAACCATTTAACTAATGGAGATACCACTGTGGTCTCTCCCCATTTGCCTTTAAATCACACTATCAATCGCAAAGGTGTGAAAGACCACGGCAGATGAAATGTAGGCTCCTCTACGATGCAATGCAGAACTGCAGAGGCCAAAATGGGTTCTGAGGAATCCTAAGCCTTAAGGAGGATTAGACTCAAATTTTCACAATAACACTTGAATAAGTATGCATGCGGGGAGATAAATGAATGCTATTGGGTAGATGTTTTAAAGTTAGTTCGCACATTTATTTTTTACCCGTCACCTGCCAATAACTGACTCCCTGATACTATTATTAAATTAACAGTCCATTTCATAAATGACCTGTCTCAAAGTTGAGAAAGTCGATACTTGCCAGTTTTAGAACTGTCTTAATCCTCGTCTTTGTAGACACCATCATCAAATGATTAACTAAGGCTACCACCATGACAGGCAAAAGTACTTACTAGAACCATGTAATTTCCAGAACTAAACTAAAAAATTGGGTTTCTCGTTCAAACTGTTTAAACTGACGAAGAACAAGGTTTAGCTCTAAGGAAAAAGATTTGTGCTCCTGATATTAGAATACATTTTATGATAGATACTAGTGGTCCAATCTCTGAATGAAGAAAAATACAGTATATGATAGCAATATTACTGCAGAAGAACATGTAATTATTTGACAACTTTCATGTCACATCAATTCAGAAATTTTAAAACTTAACCAAATGTGAGGTATTAAGTAGCTACAAGAATATTTAACATTAAAGGTGAATTCCACCTTTAATGGCATTAGATGAGAAAAGATATATTTCTCTTTAATTCTGAATTAGTAAACTTCACCCTCAAAGAGTTCATTGAGTATGCTTCTTTTAAAACTTCTTTTAGATTTTAATTGCCTCACATTGCAAAGTTAGAATCCACCAGACCACTCCCCCAACCAAAAAAAAAAAAAAAAAGGAAAAAAAAGAAAAAAAGCAAAACATACCATCTAAAAGAATAAACATCTGTATCTTTATCTTTATATTGTTTTATAAAATTACAATTATCTTTATATTGTTTTATAAAATATTTACAGGGATATTTGTGTTGGCATTATAGACAAATCACTCTGTCCAACTTACCAAAAAGGTAAAAACTTATTTCAAATGAGGTGAACATATTTACCTGTTACACAAATAATTGTACTGAAACATTTGATGCTCTGTTCTATATTAATTTTAACAATTTGAACCAAGTTAAACAATACGGTGAAGATGTAAATAATTTCCTACAGGTGTGCAGAGGAATGTGTGTTCCTCACAACTTATTTCAAGTGGTATTCTGAGATTTTAATATGTGCACAATATGTTTTTCAGATGTAATTGAAATTCTGATTTTGTTTTTTATGATGTTAAAAAATGAAAAGGTTTCGAGCATACCAATGTTTTGAACAACACGCCAACAATCCCAAAGTGATTACATTGAACTTGAATGGGAAAAATTGCACTGAAATTGGCTTAGAACTAAAAGCAAAAATGATAAGTCATTTGTGATGTGTGCTGATGGGAATATGGGGCGGGATGGAGGAATATATGAAGAGAATGGTAAAGGGCATATACTTGTATTGACTTTATTTTCTGAACCACAGATCAGAGTACAAGGCCTGTAACTCCAAATATAATGGCAACAATGGGATGGAAAATCATGGCTACCTCAGGAAAAAAAAACCCAAAATTGTTATTTTGAGAGTATATAAAGAGATAGTGAAACATTGACAAAGGTGTTAATATGGGGGGAGGAACACTACAAAAAATTATTGTAAAAGGCATTACATATTTTTCAAACCTGTTTCTGTTTTCCCCAATTTATTGCTAGTAGTACAGGCAAAATGTGCAGGTATGAAAAAAATGTGTTATGTTAACTGTGCCTTCTGAGTACATCTATTATTCTCAATCTGCATTTATGCATCAAGAAATATTTTGTGCTAAAAGCAAGAAACAACTCAGTCTCCAAAATGAACTCTTTTCTTTATAGTAACGGAAGACAAGCTTCTTATCACACACCTCTAGGTACTGTGCCTCCCAATAAGCAAAACTCCAAGTCAACCTCCCCTCCTAAAAAACAGAACAATATCCTATTCAAATACAACAAAACATATCCTGAAGAAGAAACCAGAATAGGTAACGTGTCTGGAAATTTATTTCATTCTTACAGGAGAATGCAGCTTCTGTGAAGGTCAGAAATCTTCTTTAGGAAGTTTTGAAATACCTAATTTTATTGTCTATTCTTTGATTTTTTTCAATCTAGGATAAAGTCTGTATATCTTGTCACCAAAATTCCAACACCACATCAAACCAAGGCAGTTACAGTAGCAAAGTTTCATTACTGAATATAGAACACACTTCCAGTATAAATAAATGATCACTTTTTGAATAAGACACAAAAGGAGTGATTACTTTTTCAGATATATTTGTCACTTTGTGATATGATTCCTTTGAACATAAAAATTCTTTGGGATATACATTTTCTATATGCTTCATGAATATGTGGTTTATACACAATAAACTGTGGCCCAAGAAAGATATACCTCTCTCTAAAGGTGTACAATATACCTATATACCTAAAACAATATGTTAGGTACAGTTGTGGGCAGAATTCTTTTTTTTTTTTTTTTTTGAGACAGAGTCTCAAGCTGTCACCCTAGGTAGAGTGCTGTGGCATCACAGCTCACAGCAATTTCAAAATCTTGGGCTTAAGTGATTCTCTTGCCTCAGCCTCCCAAGTAGTTGGGATTACAGGAGCCCACCACAACACCTGTCTATTTTTTTTTTGTTGTTGTTGTTGTGGCTGTCATTGTTGTTTAGCTGGCCCGGGCCAAGTTTGAACCCTCCCCCCCCAATGCATGTGGCTGACACTGTAACCACTGTGCTACGGGCACCGAGCCTGTGGAGTGAATTCTAAAGACTTTAGGGATTTGTAGTAGAATCCCTAGAGTTTTCCAGATATATGCTCATGTCATCTGCGAAGAGTGAAAGTTTGATCTCTTCTGACCCTATGTTGATACCTTTGATGGTTGGTTTGGTCTTTTCTAGGAGAAGACCTTGAGACAGGTTTAAGGGCAAGTGACTTATCTGGGAGTTGATCTCAGGAAACACCACTGTGGGAGAGGGGACACAAGACAGAAAAGAGAAGACCAGTAACAAAAGGCCCATTTTTGATGAGTTTACTACTCTGGAGTACAGCTTATGCCTCCTGGGGAACTCTGGACATCTTCCTCAGAGTTATCCCACCTAAATGAAAGCAGAGCTTGGTATTTATGCCCCAACTCCTCTCTGCCTGGCAATCATTCATTAACCAGTAGGTATTGACTCTTAGCACTTCAGCTCACTGTGTTGGGTAAGCAGAGAAGACTCCAATGGCCAGGGAAAACCTTAAGTCAGAGATATAAATCCTGGCAGTTGGAAGTGGGGCTATGAGCTAAAATAATAAAGACAAAGGAATAGGTCGCACAAAGCAACCTCTGGTACGAGATGTGTTGTGGTGGGTGAAGATGGAGGCAGCCATCTTGAACTTAGTTTTAGATGGATTGTTTTTGACCTAACTTTTTAGTCTTGAAAGTAGAGACATCCAGTTTGATATATGAATCTAAATTTCAAAAGACAGTGGGTATGTGGAACCTTCTTAGAGGTGATAATCAAAGCAGTGGTTAATATTGTCTATGGGAAGAAAGAAAATAAGAGAACTTCTGACTTAGCCCTAAGGAATTCCAACATTTAGTTGCCAGATAAGGAAGAATGGTACTGAAAAGAAAACAGAGAGCCACTGGAGAAAAGCCGAACAGAAACTAGGAGAGTTCAGTCCCTGAGAACCAGCAAAGGATGGTAAGATAATACTTAGAGAAGAAAGGAAATGATTCTGGCATCCAGAGTTGCTTAGAGGACCAAAATGGTGATTGTGTCTTGCATCGTGGACATTTATTGATCTCCAAATAGGAGACGAAGAAAGCATAGTGACTAGAGCGTGGACTATAGTGGAGCACTATCTGTGGTCCAGTGCCAAAGCTGTGTGACTCGGGGCCAGTAACTTGGCCCCTCTGAGCCATAAATTCCTCATCCCCAATATAGAGATAACAATTGTTCTTACTTCATAGAGTTGCTGGGATATTAAGAATGAATGTGATAAAAGACTTTAGTGCCTGACAGAAGGTAAACATTAACTATAGTAATTGTTAAATTTTTGGTATTCTATTTGTGTCTCTGAGAGTCAATAATCCTTTTCAGGATTCTCTCTAGTCTTTGGTATTGCACTTTGCAAGACTCCCTGGTTTTTGGTTTTTGGACATCTACCAAAGACCCTAAATCCTGCCTAATTACCAATCTGCTGTAAAAATCAAGTTTATTTGAGACTGCCCTCAAATAAATGGTTCAGCGTTCCAATACAGGCTGTTCCCAAGTTACAAACATGTGACTTACATATAACTCACACCTACACAAGGAGGCTATTACAAGGAGTCCTCAAGTCATAAACATTTGACTGATGTACAATGTGCACTTACGAATGGAGGCTCTTATAGGTAATAGGTAAATGTGTCTGTTCCAACTTACATATAAATTTAACTTAACAAACCTACAGAAACTATCTCATTGATAACCTGGGGATGCCTCTAAATGCTTTCCCTTTTCTTCCAAAAAGACGCTAAGTTTAAAGAAATTCTGGCTAATTCATTTGATAACTGTCAAGGTCCTATATTGTTTGTTATTTCATGAGAGAATTTAGCTTTGTGATTCCAAAATGTAGACCCCAGGCCAGCAGCCTCTGCCTTACTGGGGAGCTGGTTAGAAAGGCAGAGTTTCAGGTTCTACTCCTGACCTATTAATTCAGTTCTACTCTTGACCTATTAATTAATCTGTGCTTTAACGAGAATTCTGGTTGATTCACATGTGCATCAAAATTTAAGACGCCCTGCTCTTGAAAGCTCATTTGCCATTGCATATCCTTGGTTTTCTGCCACAAGGATTCTATCTCAAACAGCTTCCTTATCCACATTCTGTAAGAGTGATCTTAGAGTGCTTTCCACAATGTTCCTGTGACTTTGTGGTAGCATTGGTATGACTGTAGCTGATGCTAAGTCAATTGGACTCCTCTGAAATAGTCTCCCCATGGTTTGGCATTCTTCTGCTTTTGGTTCAGACCCAGGGCAGGGATTTAAACAGGTACAACTGTCTATCACATAAGAATTATAATGAATCTAAATAAAGCCCCAGGGTTATAGAGCCTCTATTCCTTTAAAAATAAAGTTGACTCAAATTATGATTTCATACTCCAGGGAAGTCCTATGCCCTCTGACCATCCAACTTTTTGAAGGTTCCTATGTGTAATTGACAATCCCTTGGCCACATGTTGCTCTGAGCCCCTCCCACTGAGCTGGTTTAGTACACGGGTCAGTCTGCCAGTGTGGCATGCTGCTACAGTTTTACTCTGGGGCAACACTTCTCTGGCTTTCCAGAGAAACAAATAAACAGAAACACTCACACAAGACCTTTGTGTGTAAAACTTCCTGCAACAGGTTTGAGAACCTGGAAAGGACTAACATCACTGAAAAGCAAACAACTTAATAGTAAAATATTAGTCAATCTTGGCCTTAAAGTGCCCCCGTGGACATTCTTACAACTTGGGGTCTAGATTCCTGCCTTGTCTCTTCATCCTCCCTCTCTCCTCCCTCTCACTTCTGTGCAGTCTGTGAAAGGAAATCACAAAAGAAAAATGCCCCCACTAATTATTTTTTCGGTTTTTAATGCACTTGAATTTAGTATTTGGGCTCCTTTTGTAAGCCCAGATTTTGCAAAAGCTTTGAAAAGGCTGCTGGACATGCCATGTAACCAAAATGGAGTCAGCTCCCACAGAAACACATGGGCTGAATGTGGGGGACAGGTGCTTTGTCCAAGGAAATCGGATGCTGTTGCCAAAGAAAAGATGTGTGCTTGCTGGGCAGCCATAAAGCAACAAATGTCCCCTTCATAAAACAACAAATGTCCACATCATAAAGCAACAAATGTCCACTTCTTCTGGGCAGAGTCACCTCCCCTTTCCTTTGTTTCTATGACTATTATTCCTTGCTTAGAATACTTACTAGTTTGTGTTATCACTTCTTATTTTGTATTAAGCATCTAATATGTGCCAAGTTTACTACTAAATAATTTAAATATCATAATTCTTACATACATCACTGTTGGTAATATAAATATTATTATTGTCATTTTTGAGTTGAAGAGACCAGAATTATGGAATTTAAGTTTTATCCATTGGGACACAGCCAGATAATTATCCTTGTAATTCATTTGCATGTTTGTCTATCCAACCAAACTGGGATAGACAAACTTTGTGAAAGAACCACACTATAACATGTGGCATTGAAATACTTTGTCCTCTAGTATGTTGCCTGGCCTCAATAATTGTTTGAATTGAATAAACACTTCAAAGTGCAGGGGATGAAAGAAAAAGATAGCTCCTTGGCAGTAAAATAAAAAATTTATACACATATATATTCACATATATTTTTTTCATGATAGAAGTGAGAGATCAAGAGATAGGGGAGGAAAAAAACTTGAAAAGAATTCCTATTCTGGTTAAGTTCCCTTATCTTAGAGACGTTAAACTCTTCTACCTCAAAGAGATTAAAATAAAGAATAAGGTACGGCTGCCCTCTTGAGCCACTTCTCCACCTAGATTCCTAACATCCTGGTTTGCTCATTTTGAGTTCACAGACCTTAATTATGTACCACACAGCATGAATCATCCTGCCTGTTCCTACAGAGAATACCAATTTGTCTTCCAGACCATGCAGCAAAGCAAAGCTTCCTCTGGCACTACAGAAAAGAGGGAGAAAGAGAGCCTGACAGAATCTCCTGTGCCCACCCAGTTGGCATCCTCCCCAGATGCCAATAACCCGACCCCTTGTCGCCACTTGGAGCACTGGATTGTTTAATTGGAGGCAGTAGCTTTGCCATTGTTTCACCCTGAACAGGTCATTTACTTCTGGCAACCTCAGTCATCTCATTTTAAACAAAAGGGCAATTCTTTCTGAAAGTGAAAACTCACCATCCTACTAGAACTGGCTTAAATGCACCCCCGTCCCCTCCCTTTTAAATGCCATTTCCCCCTCTTTCTAATACACTGGGGTGTTGCCTCTTCTGTTTATTGATAGGGAGGACAAATCATAAATTAACACCTCACCTACCAGGGATTTAATTGTTCTGAAATCTCGGAGAGCTCTGAGGCAGAGCCAGGAAGAACTGTTTACCAGAAAGAAAGCAAATAAGCCTTCTGAACGTCCCAGGCCCCCTGCCTCCTAACCAATGCCTGTTGTTTATACTTAAGCCTGTTAGGTTACTCCCCCAGATCTCCATGACATTCCTATCTAACCATCCAAAGAATGAGTTCTTTCCTAATCCAGGTTCAAATTAGCATGGTCCAGGGGTAATGAGACAAGCAAGCACCCTCTCTCCCTTTCATTGTGCTTATTTTCAATACATGGTCAATCTGTAGTCGGGTTAAAAGACAGCACAGACATTAGTCATTGGAATTCTCTCAGTCCACTTCCCCTGGGCTTGCTTCTTCCGATACCTCCTGGGTGGTGGTTTGGTTTTTGTGCCCCTTCCTTACTGGCTTTATACTCTCCACTCCCACTTTTGATTAGATCCGTTGCCTGAGTGAAGTTAGAACACCCTTTAAATTTTAGCTTGCTCATCTAATTGTATCTGGGCACTCGCCACAGGCTGCCTTCCAGCATCACCCTTTCAGGCCCATGGGCTCCCCAGGCCCTCCCACAACCCAGAACTGCCCCACCCACCACTAGAGTGCCCAGTCACTGGAGGAGGAGATTTTACCACCAACAGTGAAGGGGTGAGCATAGAACATCACCAGGGAAAACAGAGAAAAACTGCAGAAGAAAAGGCAGAGCTAATGAAGGCATAGGTTGTGCTGTTGTGCTGTGTGGGTTAAATGAAAGGACTGTGGCTGAGAAGACGTGGGGTGGATCACTGTTTCTGGCCCCTTAATTAAATCACATCACTCTTTTGTGGACATTAGTGTTCTCCTGTGTAATTGAGAAGGCTGGACAAGCTCTGTAGTCCTATTTAATTCTGACATTCTGTAATTCTAGGGACAGCAGAGAGTATACTTTGGAGGACTCACAGTCATAATTTCAACACAGCACAGTATAATAATTAATATTCAGAATGATGACTTTGGGTCATCAAGGAAAATTACATTATGCCCAATGCACTTTTAAGGAAACCTCATAAAATGTAATACATTTTAGAATGATTTTCTGTCAGAATGTTAAATGAAGATACACACACATACATCTCAGAACATTGTATTGGTACTTGAAAAGGTAACCCCTGTGTTATTCTGAAAACATGTCATCTTGAATGACTCACATTTCAAGGAGTCTGTAAAACGAAGACTTAGTGCATCAATAAATCATTTGATCAAAATGACTACTTCATACTAAGGTGTTTACCAATACTAGAAAAAAATCCCAAATTAAATAATTTAGATGGATTATAGAAGGAATTCAGTTTGCTTCTCACACTGTGTGAATTTTAAGTTTCAGTATGTTACTAACCTCATGTCATTATTTCCCTCTGTAAGACAAGACCACTTGAGATCACCTCCTCATATACTAATTTATGTATTGATATTTTCATTTACATTTCAAGAAAGACACTTTGATGGCCTTTTTGTTTTTCTGTTTGGTACATTATATTCCTTAAAATATCATTCCACCACTGACAGGAAAGCTGAAAACACTCAGGTCACTAATGATTTCCACACGTTTATCATCGAGGCCGTGAATCTCTCCATCTTCCCTCACCCTGGAAATGTTGCTCTAGAGTGACTGGTGCTTGGCAACTCATTTCTTCTACCATTTGAGCATTCTAAAGTGTCTGTCTCCTGGTAGAGAAGTTTGAGTGAGTTTTCCTTTCAAAGTTGTTCATTTGGGCATCTCTTGAAG
This sequence comes from Loris lydekkerianus, assembly GCA_963574355.1. Taxonomy (NCBI): domain Eukaryota; kingdom Metazoa; phylum Chordata; class Mammalia; order Primates; family Lorisidae; genus Loris; species Loris lydekkerianus. The sequence continues at coordinate 27,522 of CAUYPK010085025.1, read as the reverse complement.
CTTAACATTGATGAAAGTGTTCAACTTCCAACTCCCCCTTCAACTGTGACCTATGTTGGTAACAATCCTTAGCTTATAAAGCTCTCTCCAAGAACACTGAAGAATGTTTTAGCCTTTCTCTCAATTTTTAAGAGTTCAGGTTTTTAAATAAAACATAATGGCAATAAATAAATGAAGGTGGATTGTTTCACTTGAAAAATCACAGCATTCCCACAATATTTTAGTCTCAAGAGGAGACCAGATATGGTATGTCATGTTCTGAACTGGTCCCTAAATTTTTTCTCTGCAGATAAGGAAATAACAATACAATAATAAGTGAGGAGTCTTTTTAAATGTAAATTATTGGAGATGACATTTTCCTTTCAGGAAATGTAAAAGCATTATTTTTCTGCTAGCCAGGGTTTGAGCCTCACTCCATACACTGTCACGTCAGCCAAGTCATTTAACCTTCATGGTCTTTAGTTTGCCTGAGATATAAAATGGGGCATAAACTCAATGACCTCCAATGGTCCATTTGGCTCTTTTACTCTCTGATTTGCTAGTGATCCACAAGATGAAGGACACTTCTTTTGCCAAATGTTGCTAATTGGGTTGCGAAAAATTGGTGCACAGTCTTGAATCTTCTCATAAGTATTTAATGTTTAGCTATTGCCCAGGAAATCCTGCAAGGAGTTGGGGGTTTGCAAGCTGAAGCATCTTTCTTTACATCTGAGTTAGGGTATACTCAGCATTTTGTTGGATGTTGTATTATTAAAAAGGGTCTGGGTAGCATTCTTAGGGACCTCTGAAACTCCAGAAATACTACTTACACATAAAATGCCGATTTGGGGGTAAGCACTCTGGATTTGCAGGACATAACTGTCTAGCATTTTGAGAGCTTATTTACTGCCCTGGTTGCCTTGGGGAAAGTATAAAAAAACACTGAGATCAGAAGGAGGGGAATAAAGAATACATGTATTGCTGCACCATCGGAAATGTACAGAGTCAGGTGTATGATTTTAAACAATCTTGAATGAAACAAATGTTCAAAATATTAAATTAACTGAAATAATCTAGACAAAATGATTTATAATATGGTCTTCATTTTGAAAAAAAGCATAAAATATTAATAATTTTACAGTAGGATGGTATTTTATAGGTCATTTCTATGTTGATCTATAGTGTATTTATCTGTAGTTTCTTAATATTATTCAAAAGACATGAATTGTTTTTATAAACTGGAAAATGAACTGTATTAGAAATTCAGCATCCTTCCAGACCACTTCTATGTTCTCAAGGATGTATTTTGTCCAAGTTGCATTACTGTTGAATGGTGTAGCCTTTTATTAAAGAATTAACAAAGAATATAAGAACACTACTTTGAAGTGTTGCTTGAGAATTTTAACATGTCCAGTTAAGAATATTATTAAACAGCTTTTAAGCACTTGCACTTTCACTATCCAGTTTGACTCTTAGAACATGTGTGTGTCAATACATTATCACAATTTCCCTAACTCAGAAACGGCATTATCAAGACAGAGAACCTGGGATTCTCACATCGTCCTTCACTCTGCTATGTAAGGCTCCTCAGTTTCCCAGTTTTGGACGTATTCTCTGGTCCAAAGTTCTCCATCAGTGGCATTTTACTCTATGAAATAAATAATTTCTAGACATACTGATTCTGAAAGATGAATGACTTCATCATTTTTCCTAAAATTTGCATCCTTAATTATTTGGACTTCAGACTATTTGATTTATCTGTATTAAACCTAGGGTCTTTTGTTCTTTGCACAAAGAAAAAATAGTAAGAGAAAACAATGTTTGAGTATAAAAAATGCTTTCTGAAAACTAGAGGATGGATAAGTAATTACACAAATATAGGATTGCCTTTTAGGTCAAAGAAAAGGTCTGTGATGGACTTGGCCTCCTTTGCTCTTTACTGGTTAGGAGTTCTATCTCTGGATCCATCTCTGTCCCTTTGGTGCTATCTCAGTGATCGTGAGTGAGTTTCTCAGTCACCCTGTCCTGTGTCTCAGTTGCCTTATCTTATAATGGAGATAGTAGCTTTACCTACTTCATAAAGTTAATAAATGCATTGTGGAAATTCTCACTATAAGGTACTCAGGATGTTTGGCAAAAAATAAGTGCATAGCATATATTAACCATTATTATTATTATTATTATTTTGTTGTTGTTGTTGTTGTTTAGCAGGCCCGGGCTGGGTTTGAACCCACCAGCCTCAGTGCATGTGGCTGGTGCCCTAACCACTGAGCTATGTACATCCCTATTATTATTAAGTTTAAAACTGCTGCTAAGGAAGTACACTGAATTTTTACCTCATTTTTCCTTCAATTCATATAAGTGCTATTTTACTTAAGGCATTTTATTCTAATGTTGCATGCCCTTTTACTCTTTGAGCATTAATACAGATAAATTTACATAAACCTATTATATCTTTTTTTTCCTACACACTTACAGTTAGAGTCCCTCAGATTCAAAATACAGATTTTTATACACAATTGAAGTAACTGAACAAGTACAGCTCCTAGAATGTAACCATAACATTTACATGATTTTGTTTTCCAGTGTCCATGTAAAGCACAGATAGTAGAAGTTTTTTTCTCCATTTCTAAATAAAAACTCAACAGCTTCATTACTCTTGGGTAATGGGAAATTCTAAGGTCACTTTCTACAAAAAAATGCAATCAGAAAATAGGTTGTCTAGTCCAATCTATTAGTTCACACTCAGTCTTCATTCCATAACCTTCTGTGTCTGGGGCAGAGTTTCACCTGCTCCTCTCTGCTTGGCTTTCTGTCTTCACACTGGCCTCTCCCTCCCTTATTCTCTCGCTGAGCTGTTCCTTCCAACCCTACCAGAGTCAAAATGTGATGGTAGGCCTTATATCTTTTGTGTTTACCTGGCTAGAGTTGAAACACATTCTTACTAAAGTATCTTCAGAATGGAAAAAAAGTATCTAATGTACTAAACACTAATAGGAAACTAATATATAAACAACTACAAGCCTACAAGAAAGAAAAAAAAACAAACAAACACAAGTAGAGTCTAGCGAGGGGAAGAGCTGAGGAGGGGAGGGGACAGAAGGGAGGATGATTGGGGATCTCACCAACATTTGGCAATGTGAGGGTTCTCAGCATGCCCCCTAGGTGAAGGGCTCAACTACAACTTGAATTTTACCTTAGAAGTCTAAACAATGTAAACTAAACATTTGTACACTCATATTAATTTAAAATTTTTTTTAAAAAGCAACAAAACATGTGATAGTAGGGAAGGAATATAAGGGAATACAGGTTATTTTTTCTTTTTTTAGGTCGTTCATTCTTAAGTGCTTAAGATCACAGTCTACTTTAGTATCTCTTGTCCTAGTAGGTATTTTTAAAAGACTTTTTGTTTGATGGATTCTTCCACTAGTTCTTTGGAAAGGCTCCTCTGTTGGCACTTCTGTGACGTAGGAAAATTCTGTCCGTCCAGCAACAGCCAGCTGCTCCAGCCATGGTCAGCTCCTTTCCACGGTCTCTTTCTGTTCTCCTTCCTCCATTTTTCATTTTTTCCCCATAAGAAAGAAGCATCTCTACACCAGTTTGCTCTCTTTTGGGAGTTCCCACATCTGATCCTCAAAAAACACTCACAAATTTGTTCTGATGGACGTTGAGAGCCAGGTAGATTTTAACATAATAGTAATGCTTCTGGTTATGCTGCCAGAGCCCTTAGTCATGCCATCTCTCACTCCGTAGACTTTCCAGGAAGAGGTCAGTTGTCAGTCCACTGTGCTCCTGCACACTCACAAACACACACACATGCTCTGAAGTAGTTGCACATTATACTTTCTGAGTAGATTCCTCACAGGGCTCCTCACTAGATTTGCAGTCACGGGGTACAACATTCCCCAAAGAAAACTTCTGCACAAATGTCTTTCTCCTGAAATTCACTTCTTCTGCTTTTGTCTCCCTATGTGCAGGATGGGGACATTGATGCCCAAGCAGCAGGCTCTTAGGATCTGTTCTGAGGCTTCCTCTGGAGGGACACTCCCACACTTACTTTGATATCTACTTTCATTAGCATCTTGGCATCTCAATTGAAACATCAGATTTAAAATCTATTTTTAAGGAATAGATAAGACTTTTTAATATAGTTTAAAAATGCTTCAGAAAAATTTCAGTGATTATATACAACATATAGTCTATTGAGATTCCAGTTTAAAAATAACTAAGGCCACATGAAATCTTATACAATTTAAATGTTGGGTAATAGCTAAAGATTTTAAGAGGCAAAAATGCTGTGCAATGAAGGATGGCAAACATTGCTGGTCAGCAGTAAGAGAATTTTTTTTTTTTTTTAAATGTTGACTCAACATTGAATTCTAAGATTGAGGAAAAGAAAGTACTTATAATACAATGGAGTAAAATGACCTTTTAGCTACACAGTTTGAAGTTTCACTAATGGATTTAGCTCTATCAGAAAGAAAAATTCCATTTCATTTTCTGCCTATTATCCACAAATATAATAGATTATAATGCCAACAGGGAATTAATCCTGTGACAGTGGAAATGAATTCACATAAAATTCATTTGCTTGAAAACAGAAGCACTTAGATTTAGCAAATTTGTGGTTAGCTAAGAAGTGGTATGGTAACAGCAGAGTTAGATCGTAGTTAGAACAAGTGCACTACTCAGACTAATCGGGAACAGCATTTGTTTAGTGATTAAAATGGAAACATCAAAAATGTGAACAGTAATGTAATGTTTTCTCTTGGGATTAATACACTTAAATGTAGGAATATTATGCTTTAATCTGTAAACAAGATGTGTAATCTATGTAAACAAGATACATTTTAAATCAATACCCTCAGAAATGGCCTTCCAATTACCATGAATGTAATTTCTAGACCCCAGAAGTATGATAATTTCAGAGAATATTTTCCTTTCTTTGAACATCTACTACCTTTGAAAATTGTACAATTAAACCAGTTGATGCTTATTTGAACAAGGAATATTTGCAGTATTATAAAATGGAAAGGACTAACGCATTCAGTGAATCTTCACTGGGACGTGCAGCATCCTATTTAATCTTACTGACTTGCGTGTTTTGGAAGAAGGCAATCTAGTTATTATTGATTTGGCAAAACGACTTTATTGCTTTACAGCATTTCTAATGTTAGAGGGACATGAGCTTCATATGAAATTGGTTATTGGAAAAAAGAAGTATCAGAGAGCTGTGGCCCTAGACACGAAAGATTAATTTGTAGCCCAAGAAGAGAAACCTACTTCATTAACATTTTACCTTTTAAGAGTCAACTCCATAGTCCTGGAATATGTTTCAGATACTATTTCAAGGAGTTGTTTTATGTGTATTAAGTAAAGGCAAGAAAGATTATATTTAATGATTAGCAGAAACTTAATTTTTTATCAGACTCAAGATTCAGTGAATTTGATAGTTTTTCCTAGACAGTTTTCATATAATAAAATGATTTATTCACTTTCCTGTAAAGAGTACCATCTTTTCCTATAATGGGGGAGAAAGATTTGATTATCTAAGAGTCTAATTAGGGATAGAACCACCATTAATTTGAACAAAGAAAGTTTAATATGAAAATTATCAAGTATAAGAGGGGATTGGAGTAACAAGTAGAGAAGACTCCAAGATATATAAAAATAATATTGATAAGGAGCAACCTCTATTATCCAATAAGAGATATAAGGAGGTAGAGCATCCAAGGAGGTTCCTACCCTCCTGCATCCCTGTCAGGGAAGCCAGTGGGTGGTGAGTGGCTACACCACCATCTTCAGGAAGCCACAGACATTGCAGAAGCTGGAGCTGAGGACGTACATGTGCTCTAAGAACACATGTGAGGGAAGCCATGCATGTTGTAGGAGCTGAGTGAATGAGAAGCCAGCTGCTGACAAAGCTCAGCGTCTTCCTTGCTGGGAAAGCAAAAATAGATATACAAAGAGTTTAGTTTCATTTTTATAAAGTGGGCATTAAAGTCTGGATTTGGAGCTGTAAACCTCCTGCAGGTACATCTAGGCTTCACCAAGTATTTCTATCCCCAGGTTACTGTGTAACTCTAGGATAGAGTTCAAACAAGGCAAACAAAAGGGTGAGCTCTAGTTTGTAAGATATAAAATCTAGAAGCAAGACTTTTGGGTGTTTTTAACTCAAGCTCAGAATCTTCACACCTGTGATTCTGTCATGTTTGAGAGTTATTATTCTCACTACTGCCCTATCACATCTCCACATTGAGCCTAGGTTAAGAAAAATTCCTCCTTTTTACATAGATGTGACCATACTATTTGGGAATTAAATAGTTTGGCCTCAGCAAATTAAAGGCAAATCAATCTCCTTTTTGGTCTGGTTTTTATTATTAAGGGTCTTTACTTCTATCTTTGTCTGAGACATTTGACATGATGTAATAAAACAGTGTTGTTGTTGTTGTTTTTCTGATCCTTAAATGATAAAATAGTTGTTGTTTTTTTTCCCACCATTCCACTTGTATGAAAATAATAACTGACTCTCATCTGGTAATATAAATGAACAGGGGAACTGTGTGAAAAAGTATTCTCTCTCAAAAAGTGACTTGGAATTAAGTAGAACAGAAAATAAGGAAACTGAAGTTGAAATGTTAGAAAGAAAATGTGATAAAAATGTTAATGTTTCTATTAATGATAACACGTTTTGCAGGTTGCCTGGCATGTGTGTCAATTTCTAAGCTTTCTTAGTACTAAAGGAAAATAACTGGCTATATTCTAGACAAGGTTGGACCCTAGATGTGCTTAGATGAGAAGCTTAGCCAGAATTATGTTCTCAGCTACTAAATGAATACACATATATAAGTCCAAGGGACTGATTAAAAGTAAAGGGAAGATCATGATTTAAAAAAACAAAACAAACAAACAAAAAACCTCTCAGCAGGAATAGAGGGAAACTTTCTCAACTTGATAATATCTCATTGGGTAACAATGAGCCCCCATACCCAGTACCTGTGTGTCTGTAAAAAAAAAACAAAAAAAACAACCTACAGCTAATATAATATTTAGGGGTAAGCATCTCAAAGCTTTCTTATTAAGCTCAGGAATAAGGCAAGAATGTCCCTTCTCCCAGGACAAAATTATAAGAGGGACTTTAAATAACAAATGAAATCAGTATAACCTAATTCTTTGTACCCTCAATGAATCCCAAACGATAAAAAAAAAAAAAAAAAAAAAGAATATCCCTTCTCATCACTGCTTTTCAGCATTGGAAGCCTTGGACCAGAACCCCTGGCTAATGCAATAAAACAAAAAAGGAAATAATCTCTCTACTAATTTTGCTCTGGGTAATTTCTTCTGATGTTTCTTCTACTTACTTTGCTCTTTAGAATATGTAATCAGTTTTTAGACCTATTTGTTGAGTTTTAAATACTCCTTATTGTAATTTTATTTTAGAACTCATATTTCATAACTTTCAAATCTGTTTTGTCAATTTTTATACTTTTATGTTCTCCTCATACATGTGCACCTACACACATACACAACACACATACACACTTATACAGGGTGGCCATTATGTATCTTTTTTTTTTTTACTCTAACATATAAAGAATAATTGTTTTCTAATCTGTATCTGGTATTTCTAACATATTTTCAATATATTAAGTGTTTGGGGATTTGTTTCAGCTTCCAATTTTTTTTTTTGCTAATTCTCTAATCATAACCTTTTTTCTTTGTGTGTATGTTTGTTTGTTTTTTCCTAGTCCTGCTTATTGTACTTGAAAAAAATTATTTGTAAGAAATCTTTGATACCTTCAACAAAAGTGATACTTTTGGATACAAGTCCTATTTACTTCTCCATAGCCCAGGGAAACTACAGGTCTGGGTTGCTTTCAAAGTGATTGTATTGCTTCACTCAGAATATTAAAAAACAAAACAAAACAAAACAACAACAACAACAAAAAAGCAAGATTTCTGGATGTGCATGCTTGAAGCAAAGTGATGTGAATTTGTGTGGCAAACTGCATAAGAACCATCTAATTATTACTAATTCTCAAGGACTTCTTTCCCTTCTGGTCTGTTCAGCTTACAATTTTTATAGACACACAGATACTGGGTATGGGGGCTCACTGTTACCCAATTCTTTTTGAAAACCTAGAGATAAGTGGGTATGGAACGTCAAATATTAGCCAACACTTTTGACTATGGACTTCATATGTAACAAAAATGACATTTTGATCTCTTAAAATGGGCAGATGCACACCTATTAGAATGGCAAAACCCCAAAACACTGTCAGCACCAATTACTCTGGAGAATATTGTTAAAAGGGGAACTCTCATTTCTTGCTGGTAGAAATACAGAATGGCACAGCCACTTTAGAAGACAGTTTGGCAGTTTCTTTAAAGCTAAATGGTCTCTTACTTTAGGATCCATCAATTACATTTTTAGTTATTTATTCAAATACACTTAAAACTTTTAAATCCACACAAAAACCTACACACAATGCTGATAGCCACTTTATTTATAATTGCCAAAACTCAGAAGCAATCAAGATGCTCTTCAACAAGTGATGGATAAGCTAAGTCTGGTATATTTGTACAATGCAATATTCTTCAGTTCTAAAAAGAAAAGAACTATCAAACTGTTAAAAGAAATGGAGGGAGCTTAAGTGCATATTGCTAAATGAGAGCCAATATGAAAAGATCCTATACTGTATGAATCCAACTATATGGCATTCTGGAAAAGGCAAAACTAGAGAGACAGTTAAAAGAGCAGTGCTTTCCAGGGTTCAGGGTGAGGAAGGAATGCGTAGGCAGAGCACAGAGGATCTGGGGGGTATGGAGCGACTCTGTGGGATGTTGCTGGGTGAATGCATGTCATTTGTGTGTACTCAAACTCAGACTGTACAACCCCAGGAGTGAACTCTGATATAAACTGTGGGTTTGGGGTGATAATAATGCATCAGTGTGGGTTCAATGATTATAATGAATGTGGCACTCTGGTGTAAGAGGTCAATAGTTGGGAACAGAAGGGGGATGGTGTTTGGGGGAAGATAGGACATGTATGGAAACTCCTTGTATTTTTCATTCAATTGTGCTCTGAACCTTGAATTGTTCTAAAAAATAAAGTTTACTAATTAAAAAAAATAAAGAGCAAAAATTTTCTCACTTACAAGTAGAAGCTCTAAATTCACAAGTCCTCAATTTTGGAGTGCAAAAATGTACCTTCATATTTCTATATTCAATTTCTTTCAAGCCCCTATTCTTCCTTATGGCAATAAACATTATCAGTTCTATATTAATTCTGTTTTACTTTGGATTTAATCAGGTCAGGATTACTCCCTTCTTCCCTACTTGGGACAACACATCAGTCCTGGTGAGCTTTTGTCACATTGAGGAATGTGGATTGGTGGGGAGATATGGGAATCCACCCGTTATTTAACTTCTGAACACCTCTGTCCACAGCATTGAGGTCATAAGCTACATTCTGTTATTTCCTGATGATTTTTTTTGCCTGGCCCATGTCCCTTTTTATTTTTGGCTGGGGCTGGGTTTGAAGCCAGCACCTCCAGCATATGGGGCCAGCGCCTTACCCCTTTGAGACACAGGTGCCACCCTGGCCCATATCACTCTTTGTTGCAGTACTCATTGTCATGGTCCAAAATCCCTTTTTAGATTCACTATCATCTTCTACTTAATTTTGGGGTCACAGAAATATTTTACTATTCTCTCACACCATTCTCTGCTGTTCGAGGCTTTTTTTTTTTTTTGGGTAGAGAGAACCTCAGACAATTTTCTTTTTGATACTCCTCAAAATTATTTTCACACGTGCCAATATAGTTTAGGCCTCCCCTTGTACCTGTCACCTTCCCACACAATGATTCTAGATAATACACTGCACAAATCTCTTCTTTATTCAGTTTACTAAATGTATCTGGAGCTGGGATTGGGCAAGGTCAATGCCTTTTATCTTAAACCATCTCTTGCTTATTTTCCCAATCCTTTGTTTTTTATCCTCAGGTCAGTAATTAAAAAAATATATATATATTATATATATTTTGTATATATATATAAATATATCATATATATTAAATATATATGTCATATATATTTAAATATATATATCTATGTATATATATGATTATGAAAGTTTTGAGATACATAGAAATCAAAAAAATATAAAATCCACACAGACAGAAATAAATGAAGTCCTTCTAACAACCCTGATAAACCGAACAAGTTGAAACTTGCCCAGGTGAATCAGAAAAGACACTGTCGACTGTTTCTTAGAAGTGGTGAAATAATAGACCATAACACAGTCTGTCTTCCCACATATATAAAATAAAGCATGATATGGCTTTTCTTTTGGCTTGGTCACAGTAACTCTTCCCTGAGGCAAGAGAATTTCTAAGCTAATCTGTTAAATATATTAAAAACACTCTATCCTCCTCACCCTTAATCGTTCTTCTTGATCTATGATAGTGAGTTTTAGTTTTTTAGCATTTCTCTAGTATTCACCCCACTGAAGCACAGCAAGTGCTCCAGATACAGCGGAGGAAATGAAGAATTGAATGAATCTAACAGCCCGTGATTTGCAGAGTACACATGTATTAAGATAACCTAACACTGCATTATTATGAGCAACTGCATCAAATACATCTATGGTACATATTTTTATCTATAATAAAAATAAATAAATAAAAAAAAATAGCTTATTAAAATTTTGGAAAACTAATGCGTATACATGTTTCTATATAAATTACTCCCTATTCATATACATGCTATTGCATATTAGAACCAAAGCATGGAACAGGGTTTTAATTAAGTTGTCCGCCATGGTATCTTTTGAAAGATATTCTACCAAAATGTAACTCAGTTATTTAATGCATGTAACATCTTCTTGCAAAAACTAAATTGCACCCAGAACATCATAACAAGGGAGTTGAGAAAGTTAGGTTTTTGCTTTCCGTGTTAGCAATTCTGGCAAGAAGTAGAGTGCTGAAAGGCAGAGGAAGTGGATCCAATAGCTGGCATAAACAGTTTATTTTCACATTCAATGCTTTTTTCCTGGAATTAGCCATTTCATTAAAAGTTTAGTATTTTTTTCTTCTACATATTGTAAGTATTTCTAAAGGTTATTAAAATGTACCATTTTATTGTAAACCTATAACCCACTTCTTCCTATCAATTTCTCCTTTTCCCAAGGAATCCTTTAATCAAATGATACCTTAAACAAAAGCACAAAATATAAAACAGATTCAAAAGGAAAATTTCACATCGTCACTGGACAGTAAAGTGGGAGTTTATTCCATTTGGCCCATCTCCTCTTCAACAGGTTCTTACAGGTTGTCTTGAATACCCAGGGAGGAAACTTAGAGACTCGGTGGACTATATTAAATAACAAAGGTTCTGTTCTCCCAACTGCAAGGATCTGTGAGAATAAATAAACTAAGGCAAAGAGAAGGGGCAGCAGTACCTAAAATTGTGTTCTTTACCAAATCTACTAATCACATATTTAGATTAAGCTGTCTGGCCAGTTCAGTTGGGCAGCCAAGTTCAGGTGATATGACTACTACAGAATTGATCAGCTATTAAAATGACCTCATTGATGAGTTGGTAGACCTTTAAAAAAAAACTAGGAAATATTTAGAGGTTGAACACAGATAAATTTTTAAAGATTAATAGTTTTGTTCTTTATTCCAATATACAGTAGAACCTCTGCAAGTTGACCACCAAAGGGACTGTAACAAAATGATCAACATACGGAGGTAGGCAATGTAAGGGACTAAGCCAACTGTCCTGATACATACATGGGGTGCCTGTCTGGTCTGTGAAAATTGGGTAACTTAAAGAGGTGGTCAATGTAGAGAGGTGGCCAACTGTGGAGGTTCTACTGTTCTTGAAACATGTTCTGCTGCAGTAGGGAGCATTTTTGTTGTTGTTATATTGTCATAGAGATGTGGAAATAAATGCCATCAGGCTGTTTTATGACTTTACCAAACATTCAGGTATCTGGATGACAAATACCAGAAACATGTAGCAGTTGGTATGAGCAGCTGCAGCAGGTCTTCTGTTCTGAACTTGGAAATCATCCATGCTTTCTGGTTTGAGAATGAAGGAACAGTTTTGGGAGCCATGATTAACAAATGAATGTCTCCTAGGGGTGATGGTTATGTGCATGTGGTTTGTAGATTTGTTTTTCTTCAATAAAGTACACAAAAAGAAGATTGAATGGAGCCAGAAGCAACTTTATAGAATTGTTTTTGAGTTGTAAGAATTTTTGGAGTTTATTTTTAGTTTTCTTAGGGTATGTTAGACAGAATCTAGCCTTAGATGAATTTTGTTTCACTTTCCTTTTTTGAAAAAAATGGTGTTTCTCTGTTTTCTCCTTCATTAGAAAAATAACGTGTTGTTCATAAGTATTAAGGCCTTTCTGCAATACATAAGTTGAAGGAAGCCTTATTTCAATGTATGAATTGTTTAGTTAAAACAATTCTTGGGAAAATATTTTTACTTAATCTTCATGCCCATGTCTGCAATGTAAGCCTGTGAATAGGCACTACTCATCTTGGAAAATAATTTCAAAGTGGCTTGTTTACCAAGGAGCAATTTATATACTTCTCAGTGTATAAGAGAACCCTTCAAATTCTTTCAAGGTATCCTTTTATGATATCACAAAGAATTATGATACCCAGTGTTACGGTAATATAGGCAAAGTAAATGTGAATTTGCTTAAAAGATTATGGCTCTTCAAGTATTAAGCTTCATGGTTATGAGAATTTATGTTATTATATCTGTTTTAATATGTATGCATGCTCACACACATATAATCCTGGCCAATTTACTAGATCATAGAATATCAACATTATTTTTTATAAATTTCTGCTCTGTCACAGAATTTGTACAAGATTATTTTTAATGTATTATCACTTTTAACACAGTCTGGATTTTTAGCTACTTTTATTGCCAGGAGGATTTAGCCAGGTTAGCAGTCAGCACTGAATACTTTAAGTGTATGTAAATTAATACCTATAAAGATGGAATGTGAGAAGCCACTTAGATAAGGACTTAGGTGGATTTTTAGCAATCAAAATCAAGCTGTGCTATTTAGTGGGAAAATAAGAAGTTTTTTTATATTTTTTAAAGTTAAAGAAAAAGAAAGCATTGGGGATGATAAATTTTCTTGAGACAAGAGGTTTTTGTACACTGAATTCTAGTTTACTTGCATTTTCTATCGTATCCCCTTTCAAACCATGGTTTTAAAAATTCTAGGTAAATTTTGGAAAAATCGTTAAATATTGAAATATTTTGGAGGTTCATATGGTAAACTGCTTTTCCTATTTTTCTCATCTCTCTCACTCAGGGAGAGTATATATACATGTCTATGAATATATATATACATGTATATATTCGTACATGTGTGTGTATATATGTGTGTAATGTTTGAACAAACCATTTCTTCTTATCAATGTTAAGAGAAAATGAAGCTGAACAAAATGACATTATTCAAGGACATATTTCACATTATTTTGCTTCAAGTTGCAACTTCCAAGAACCTATCAACGATAGACATTAAGTGAGAACTTGAGGACTTACTGTATGTGTGTATGTGTAAAATCTCCTGTCTCCGAGGACTGAGTTTTTTCTGTTCTACTCATTTAGGCAGCTGCTTAGACATAGGTACTTAGCTTTTATCGAAGGTATAAATTTTGATCTCACTTTAAGATCCCTGTTCATCTCCTCTCACATTCTAGCCGGGTCCTGTCTTGTTCACTCCCTGATACCATCTTTACAAGTGTATGGGCCCTGGCCACCCAGGGCTCTACAGGTTCAGTTTGAATGTATACCATCCAAGTTTTCCCTTGCTACTGATGTGAATCATGTTTATTGCCCCGTTATGCACAATTGCCCTGATCTTCCCTGAGGTTATTTTGCGTCCTTAGAGGCAAATTCATTGGTGATAGAAGGGGGTAGGGCTATCAGAGAAGTTCCCAACCCTGCAGGTGCTGAGGAAAGGACACTTTCCCATGTTTTGTGTCATAGCCCAAATTCCTTCAGTTCTGACAGGAGCTGTTTGGTGAAGTGCAGAAAGAGACAAGTTGAGCTCTAAAAATGCCAGGGCACATCACTCTATGTGCAGCTGCCACTTCCTTGAGAAAATAACACTTTTGTTACTTAGAGGAAAATAAAATTCTAATTTACAGAAAGGCAGAAAATGATGATGATACAGTCTTTTGTTGATATTCATAATTTGATTATGAGTCAAATTAATGGTCATTTATCTTTTCCATTCTTAGAAAACTTTCAGTTTCAATTCTTAGAAGTTAAAATAAGAAATGCTTTCTGAAGTGGAAAATGGCGAGAAGGACAGCTAATGATCAAGGTAATACACAGAAAAGACATTTAGCAAATCAACTAGCATTGTTTATAGACATATTAAATAAAGGACTTTGTTAGATTTCATGAATTAAGTATTTAAATTTTTACATAGATATCTGGGAAATTTAATTTTATTAAATTTATTAAATTTTATTTGATTTTATTAACCTATCAATGATTTTACTTACCTTGATAAAAGTGAAAAATTTTAATATAACTAAATAGCAATAAGGTAACTTGGTCCCTCAGAGTCTGGCTCTGTGGAGAAGTTGTGGGCAAAGGAAGGCAAGCGCAGAGCCTTGCACGTGGGGCCTAATGCAAGTGCGCTACTTATGTGAGTCTAAGGCCAGTGCTGGGTCGGGGGTGTCATGTGTGATGCAGACATAAGGAGTTTGAGAAAGTAATAGGACATCCAGTTAGAAATGCCCTAGAGAGAATTAAAAACATCAGTCTGGAAATTAGGGACAAGCATGGACATTGAGGAATCTTATTCTTGAGGTGACAATCAACAACTGAAAATGAGATGAGATTTCCATGGAAGAAGAGTACGGAGTAGAGCAAGGAAGATAATTGAGGGCTGAACTTGGGAAATAGCCACACACATATGATTTATTGATTTAGATAATAACTTATCAAAATAACAATTAAAATTTATTGAGACTCTCCCATGTGCCAGACTGTTGGTGTGGATTTGTTGATCTTAATGTCCAGTACCTTGAGGTAACCTTGATGTTATTACATCTGTATTTCGGGTGAGAGATCTACTGTGGCTCAGTTACTTTTCTTGCATTTTTTTCTTAAATCAAGAATAGTGGCTGTTGCAAAGCAGACTGTTCACTTTTGCTACACTGCCATGGAGTTTATTTCTCTCATTTAGGTACAGAGCCTCCCAAGAAGAATCTAAAGAGCTCCCTTGGGCACAGAATTGGGTAGAAGTTTGCCCAGACTATAGGGAGTATTAGATCTATGTTTGGAATTTTGTTTTTGTAAAAGGTCATAAAAATTGTTGATGTTTATCTGGAAGCAAGGAAAACATATGTACCCAGTTCTGTGTAGGTGGATGAACTAAATTCTCTCTCAGCATTTCTCTCTCTGATCGGAGTTGTTCCTTAACTCAGGGGACATTATCAAACACAAGATGTGTTTCTGGATGCTCAGGGACTTCTGTTGAGTCATTAACTGACTCATGAAATTTTTAATGTTTGGCATTGCTGAACAAATTGTGCACAGATATAGTCATTTGTTCAGTCCCACAAAAATGATGTATACTCTTGTTGATAATGTAAGGTAATTGATGTTCTTTTAGATATTATTAATATAAACATCAGACTGGAAAATGCTACACAATGAATCCTTACCTCCCCTCCCCGAAAACATATTTTCACAAGCAAGCAAATTACGGCATACATGTGAAAAAAGGTGCAACAAATGTACTGTTTATTCTTAGATATTTATAGAAATACATACAGTTTTTCTCTCTCAAGTCAAAGAGCTTTAAAAAAATTAAGAGCAATGTAGAAAAAAATTCTAATTAATTGAAATTTGATGACATTCTACAATCTTTGCATCACTGGTCTCTTTTATTCTATTTATACTGTTTGTTTATTATGTTTATTATATAGCAATAAGTAATTTATTAGATCATTTATTATACTTATGCCTCAAGTACATGGGCATCTATCTTAGTCCATTTATGCTGCTATAACAGAATCCTGCTGATTGGGTAATTTATAAAGAACAGAAATATATTTCTTAACAGCTTTGAATGCTAATTCCAAGATCAAGGCATCAATACTTTTGTCCAGCGGGTGTTTCTCCCCTTTCTAAGAGTCTTGTTGTTGTATACTCTCATGGCAGGAAGTGGAAGGGCAAAAAAGTGCTATCTTCAACCTTGGGCCCTTTTGAAGGGTGTTAATCCCATTCGTAAGGGCAGAGTCCTCATCACTTAATCATACCCCAAAGGCCATACCTCGTAATAGTGTTGCATTTGGGGACTAAATAGCAGCATGAATTTTAAAAGTGATATCATCATTCTTACCATAACAGCATCACAGAACAAAAATTGAAATAATATTTTATGAATTGAAGTTGCAAATGTGCATCTTTCAAGATGAGCTAGATGATGCTAGAGACATGAACAACTTCAACTTTAAAAGCATAAAACAGGAAAGACGTATTTCTCAGTCAAGATGCATATGTAGAGTGGATTGGCTGGGCCTCTACCCTATATATTTAAAAGTAGAGCCCCGGGATCAAGCAGTTTCTACCATCTACAGCAACACCAAGGTAGTAGCAGTGGGAAAAGAATTTGGCAAATTGTGCACTAGCTGTTAATGCTTCTACCCCAAAGTGACACTTACCATTTTAGTAACATTTCACTGGCCAAAGTAAGTTTGTGGCCATGCTAATTCTCATAAATGCAGCCACTCCATGTGCCCAGAATTTGCACTGATGACTAGCACACTAGCCCTCCTAACTGCAAAGTTAGCTCTCCTAACTGTTCAGAGAGGCAAATGTGGGACTGGATTTGGATATGCATGAGTTGGCTTCACAACTTTTAAAGGTCAGTCACATTTCAATAAATACTTTTTCATTTATTTAAGCATGTGGGTGATGCTGTCTAAGTAAAATTTTTATTACATTTTTGCCTTGGCTTACCTAACTTTGTTCCTAAAATTCAACTGTGCTTCTCCTTCCAGCCTTTTATCCAGCGTGATGTGATAATTAGAATGAGTGACTTGTTTGTCAAGATGTCAACAACCATTCTTACTATGTTCATGGGGAGTTGCTGGTCAGCTTGTACAATAAAGCTTGGCCTTCTTATCATTTGAGTTTTTAAAAGAAATAAATTTGTACATTTTAGCATCTAAGGCAATATTCATTTCTGTTTGTTAAAAATCTAAACAAAAGGTTGAAAAGTTATTGTACTGAATCTTTAAAACAGGTAAAGAGTGGATGAAGAGCCACTATACAATCTCCCTTGAAAGTGGCACCAATTTTCCTACACTGGTATCAGAGCAAACTTGTCTTTTAAGCAGCATTGCCACAGAGCAGTGAGACAGTTTGGATTGTATATATATTCATACAACTGAGATTGAGTTCATTCAAACTGTAAGACTCGTGTTATATTTATAATACATTTTGAACATTGGCCTCAAAAAAAAAAAAAAAAAAAAATGAATACCGCAAACAATTTCCAGACCTCTAATTTTGGGTACTATGGTACTGAAATGTTTTTCACTTATTCGAACCTAAGGCTATGTTTTGGATGTGTGTTTCATTTGCTTTCTAATGTGTTAATTGTTGGCATCTGAATCTCTTTCTTAGCATTTATGTTTGAAAAGCCCAATACTTGCCATTGTGGTTTACAGTTGCTAACATAAAGCAATGCAAAATTGTGTAAGATTTTTCTGAAAGACCATGAGGCAGCAGGTCAATAGATCTATGGTCTGTGAATAAAATTTTAACATCTGAATTTACCATGTCCTTTTTCCTACCATTATCCATTTCACGATCATAGTTTATTATTCAAATTTCTGTATGTTGAGTGTACTTTTTACTTTCAGTTAAGTATTTTGACATAATTGATTTTTATTCTTCCTCTTATTAAGCTTCTTATTCTGCTTGGTGAATAATTTATATATACATTTATTATTCGTCAAGTAGTTATTGAGGTCCTGTCTTACTCTGTGGCAGGCCAATGAGCTCTAACCAATGTGCTTCCTCCCCATTGAAGCTTGAGGGTTGTCGAGTGGGAGAGATCGCCATTAATTAAATCACACAAACTAGTTTAAAATTGCTACCTTGATAAGTGCTATGAACAAGAGACCCTTACAGCATAGAAAAGGGAGAACTGCCTCCTTTGGAGTGGAGTGGGTGGTTAGGAAAACAGTCCCCGGAAACATAAAGCAGAATGGCCAGAGACCTGATAGATAAAGATTAATTATGAAGGGAGGACAGTAAAAGTTGCCCTGGCAGGACCTTGAGCTGTGGGGGAGCAGAGCTAGTCCTTGAAAGGCTGCTGTGAAGAGGAATGGGAGCAGCTGCTGCTGTAGAAGCGAGTAACCAGGCCAACCGCAGGCCTGGACAGGTCTTCAAGTGCCTTTTCATATTCTATGAACAACTGTAAGCCTTTGAAAGTTTTTAAGTAGAGGGAAATATTACCCAATTTGAGTGTCTTAGATCATTCCCACTGATCTGCGGAGAAGCATCAGCATGCAGTGAATTCAGAGATCAGGTTGAAAAATAATTGCTGCAGCTGGGCTAGGGATGACTCTGTAGACAAGGATGGTGGTGGTAAAAAATGGGACAATTTGATATATTTTAATAATATGTGGGACACTATGAAAATTTACAGACAGACTGTGTTATGGTCCATTATTTCACTTCCAAAAAACACAGTCAACAATATCCTTTCTTATTCACCTCTGCAAGTTTCAACTTGCTCAACTTATCACTATTGTTGGGAGGATTTCATTTGTTTCTGTCCATGCAGATGTTATGCTTTTTAATTTTTGTGCATCTCAGATCTTTCATAATAACCCATATCAGTCAGAAGAATGATGAATCATATGTAAGAGAAACATGCTTATCTTGTGTCAAAACCTTTAAATGGCGTTGGGTAAACCCTCCACATGTGATTGCCTGTGAACATTGGTGCAGTCTACGGGAAATGATTTTTCCTGTGCTAGTCCAAGTTGATGATATAGCCTTCAACATTATTACAACCCAATTTATTTTATCTAATCCACACTTGAGTAAAAGGGCACTGTCGAATGAAATAAAATTTCTCTTGAGTAGCTTTTTTGACAAGCCTATATGAAAGTTATATTTGCTATCAATTACACAGTCTCACACAAAGGCGACCTACCAAATAAGCCAGGATACCAGTCAGGGGTGAACTATATTAAAGAAAAACAAAAAAAAGAAAAAAGGAGTGGCAGGATTTGCTAGTGCTATATGCAAAGGCCAGTTCTGAGTTTCCTTCTAAAATATGAACATTAGAGCACTGATTAAGTTAAATATAACTGATCAATATAAGCATTATTCATCCACTTTTTAATGCATGAGAACATTTTTACATAAATATTTTTGTTTTAATTTACTTTTGTTTCAGCAGCCAGACATTAAGTCCTAAGAAGTCATACTGAGAATAGACATCAAAAATTTTTGTTATAGATATTCAATTTCTATTTTCAATTCATCACCATGTTACTTTCTAGTTATGTGGGTCACTACAAAAGTTTTGAGACAGATTGTACCAAGGTCTATTATTTCACTTCAAAGAAACATAATTGACAGGGACCTTTCTGAGTCACGCCTGCAAGTTTCAACTTGCTGGGATTATTGGTTCCACTGGGAGGGCTTCATTCATTTCCGTCCACATGGATTTTATGTTTTTTGACTTTTATGTATCTCAAAACTTTCATAATTACCCACATAGATGTATATAAGGATTTTCTTAAGTCACAGAAATAATTTTCCAGGAAAAATTAATCAGTCTGGTTTCAAAATCTTTCAACTGAAAAATTGAGCCTAGGATTCTTCCCTCCCTTCCCTCTCTCCCTCCTTCCATGCCTCCCTTCCTCTCTTCCTCCCTTCCTCCTTTCTTTCCTTCCTTTTTTCCTCTGCCCTTCTTCCCTTTTTTATCTTTCCATCCCTTTCTTCCTGTTTTGAAGAGTGGTTGGTAATGACTCTTTCACACCCACATCATCTAATCTATCAGTACCTACTGGCTTTATTTTCAAACTGTATCTAGATTCTAGAGAATTGTCACCACCTCTGCCTTACCTCTCTTGTCCAAACCAACACCAACACCTTCCTCTGTCATTGCAATTACCTTCTGACTACTCTGGTTTTGCTCTGGCCTCTGGAATTGCATTCCCCTCAAAGGAGCCAGTAGCCTCTTTTTAAGTAAATGGCTTGTGGCTGCGCATCTCAGAGTAAAGGCCGCTGCAATCCTCTGTTTCTGACCTCATATCCTCCTCCCTCCTCTCCAGCTACACACTGGCTTCCTTGTTCTCTCTCAGATAGTCCAAGCATACTCCCACTTTCAGACCTCTTCAGCTGCTGTTTTCGATGCTTGAGTGTTCTTCCTCCTAATATCTTGATGTGTTTTTTCAACTTAATCAGGGATCTACTTACTCTGTCTGATCAGAGAGACCTTTGCTGACCACGTTATCTAAAATAGTACTCTTCATATCATTCTCAATTACTTTCTCCTACCTTAAGTTTCTTCTCTGAGTGTGTTTCATGGATATGTGTATGTGTGCGTGTCACTCTCCTAACACATACATATTTACTTGTTTATTTTGTTTCTCCCCCCCCCTAGTATGTAAGCTCTATGGCAATTAGGACTTTGACTCTTTGTTCAGTGCAGTAACCACAGTATTTAGAATAGTGTCTCATACCTAACAGGTGCTCAGTTCATCTTGGTTTAAGGAACAAATAATGTGAAAATTGATGTTTTCTAGAAGCTGGAAAGGGCAGGAAACTGATTTTCCTCTAGATCAGTGGTTCTCAACCTTCCTATTGCCATGGCCCTTTAATACAATTCCTGTGAGTCACAACCCACAGGTTGAGAACCACTACTATAGATCATGCAGGAGGAATGTAGCCTTGCTGACACCTTGATTTTAGCATATCTGACCTCCAGGATTCTAGGACAAAACATTCGGGTGATTTCAGACATAATGTTTGTGGCAATTTGTTTCAGTAGCAATAAAAACTCCTATACCTCATGAGATAAGCAGCAGCCTCAGAACTCTTTTCAACTCAGTGGTTCAGATATCTATGCATTGGAGTTGGCAAGTGATAGTCATTAGTATTATTCACTAAATAGTTCTGGTTTTCCTCTATTGCTTGTTTCTGTCCCCTCGAAGTTAGATGTGGCTTTGTTGTTTTCTTAAGTCAATAACTAGAAATAACATTTGTAACTCCTAGATAAAGCTTTATAACCTTTGCAAATTTTATCATACCACTGTTTTTCTTGTTTTTCGTGAGTGTAGAAACTGAATGAGAGATGTAGTCTCCATGATCTTGGCTTCCTGAGAAAACAGGAAACACACTTTCTCAGCCAACACCAGAGTGGATATACATAGTGAATGAGAAACAAATCCATTTGTCCAAGCTGCTGAGATTCTGGAGTTGTTTTGGGGTTACTTTGTTAAATTAGAAAGATCTATCCAGTAGTTCTCAAATACTTTAATCTTAGGATTCTTTTATGCTCTTAAAATGTAATGAATCTAAAATCATGCTAAGAATTAAAATAGAGACATTTTAAAGTAATTTCTTTAAAAATAATAAATGCATTTCATGTTCACATAAATATGTATTTTATGAAAAAAACTATATTTTCCAAAACAAAAAGTATTTCAAAAGAAGAATGTTGATTTGTTGCATATTTATAAATATTTTTAATGTTGAGTTAATGGAAGATAGCTGGATTATTATATCGGCTTCTGCAGTGTTCTGTCAGTTGTAATTTGTTATCGTGGCTAAAATATATGTACGAGTTCTAGCCTCATAGAGTTAAATAGTTAAAAATAAAGAGCCACATAGCCACATCTAACTTCCAGTGGGCAGGAAAGTGCAGTAATGGAAAACTAGAAACACTTATTGAATAATATTAATAACCCTTTTTAGTTAATTGTGGATATTCTCCTCTGACACCGTACTGAATTCTTCAAGTGGTAGTTTCCTAAACATTATCTGCAACATAGAATCTGAAACCATATCGACAAACTTTTCGTATTGTTAACACCAGGCCTACTGGTCTAACACTTTAAATAGATACATGATGATTCTGTAATAACATTCATTAGTCATTTGGAAGCTCACTGAATTTCACAGCTCTTTCAAATGTTAACATTTCATTTCACATCAAAAACCTGCATTTTTTTTTTTTAAATATTGCTACCAATATCTTTAAAAAAGAGAAATTGTCGAGAAGTTGCTAAGACTCTGTTGCCAGATACAGGTTTTCCAAAATTCTAACCTTTACGTGATGACTCAAATTCTATCTTGGCCACAAACAGAGTCCATTGTTTTTCTTGAGGTGACTAAACTGACTTTGTTCATGTTCAGCAAATACACGATTCTCAAATATCTGCAAAATATCCAGGCCTGAACAACCTGTTTGTCAATTATTCTTTCAAGTGAAAACAGTGTTTAATGAAAAGAGCAGCTAGTTCAATTTGCAGCACGATTTCACAAATGCTTTGCTTGAAGAGGGACTATTGTGGGAGGCATCTTCTGACTTACTCTCACTGAGTTTGGTTTTTTGGAATTCACACTCTTCTATAATTCCCTCCCCTTGAGTGTGGGCTGGGCCTAGTGACCTGCTGCTAATAGAATATCACAACCGTGAGAAGTCTCTTCTGCGATTAGATTATAACAGACCAGGAGGACTTCTCCCTCTGCCTCTTCTCTCATTCTTTTCTGGGAAGAGAGGGTAACCTGGCAAAGAATGAATGGTGGTCTCCAGACAACAGCCATTAGGGAACTGAGGTCCTTAGTCCAAAAACTCCACAGAACTGAATCCTACTAACAACCACATGAACAGGTTGGAAGTGGATCCTGCCCCAGTGGGCTTTCAGGTGATTGTGACCCCCCATTAACACCCTATTACAGTCTTGTACAAACCAAAGCTGGCTAAGTGGCATGTGAATTCCTGATCCACAGAAACGAAGATAATAAATATGTGTTGTTTTAGTCTGCTACATTTTGTGGCAATTTGCTGCACAGTAATAGATAATTAATACAACCTTCTGCTTCACCGTGTAGCAGAAATTTTTGATACGTACTTTTACTTCTTGTCCCATAGAATATTAAAATGTATGCTCAAGGGCCAAGGCAATAAAATTAATAATTTTATTGCTTCATCAAAGGTAATTTCCAGTGAAGCTAACATTTTAGTGAAGTATACAAAGTCTACTAGTACAGCTTGGTTCTATTGCCTTGATTAGTTTCAGTAATTTTACCATCATTGTATTTGTGCCATTGGTGAAACTACCAACATAGTAAAAGAGAATACATGCTAACGTGGTAATAAACAAAACATTTAAAAGGCAAACAATGAAACAGACAAAGTAGTGGGAATAGCTTTGACCTCACAAAAAGGTTTCCTGGGACCCCCTTATGGATTTCAGAACTGTTGATCAAGATTATTCCAGTTACTATATTCAATGAATTGTTAATTTACTTTCCCTAGACTATGTGTTACAACATAGTAAACTTGCTGTAAGGAATGGAGATGTACAATTCTCTTCTTTCAAAAAAGAAAAATGGGTGGTATAAAATTTTTAAATTCATTGTACAGAGTACTTACACATGATTGACTCTGCTTACCAACTCATGACTGTTGAAACATTGTTCACCTCAATGTTCACTACTCACTAGTCCAAGATGGAACCTAAAGAGCACAGTTCTGACTGTCTTTCTATTATTTAGTGCTACTGTTCCCTGCATCCATGTCTTAACTAAGAAAGGCATTGTAAGGCATTGTGAATGTGTTTTTGGTGTGTATGTATGTATGTGTGTACCTGTTTAGTTTTGATTTTGTATAAATTCTATGAACAGAGGCCGGGTGTGGTGGCTCACACCTGTAATCCTCCTAGCTCTTTGGGAGGCTGAGGTGGGTGGATTGCCTGAGTTCATAGGTTTGAAACCAGCCTGAGGCAGAGTGAGACCCTGTCACTAAAAATAGCTGAGTGTTGTGGCAGGCACTTATAGTCCCAGCTACTTGGGAGGCTGAGGCAAGAGAATTGCTTGAGCCCAGGAGTTGGAGTTTGCCATAAGCTGTGATGCCAGAGCACTCTACCAAGGGTGACAAAATGAGACTCTGTCTCAAAAAAGTAAAAATAAAATTCTATGAACAGGATTGTGTTATATTTGAATATGTATCTCCAAGGACATATTTTATTTATATCTTATTAACATTAGTGTTATAATGAATAATAATATTTATGACATAAAATTTAGAAAATAAGTATTTATAAATGAAAAAATGATGCAATTAAACATTAACTATCCACCAAGATAAAATCATTGCTAACAGTTTTGTGCATTCTTTCTTTTCATGAAATTAAAATTTTTATGGGGCATATTTTAAATTTCTTCAATGAAATTAATGGGTAATTTTGATGCTTTAAAACTTCTGAGGTTATAGGTAAATTAAACATTCTAGTAAGTCGATTTTGTTGTGAAGAATCATAAATTTACATCACAAAGGCAGCAGTATCCAACTATCCAAAATATTGAAAACTTTAAAGCTTTTTTACTGTAGGTTAATTTTTACTATATTGTTAAATGGGTTACATTAAGGGATAATAAAAATGTTATGTTGGTCTACTTTTTACATGCTGTCTTATATATTTTGTAGATTTTTAAGTTCACATGTACAGAAATTATAAAGCAAAAGGAAAACACTCTAAGAGACATTCTACAATTACCGTATATACTTGAGTATAAGCCGAGTTTGTTCGGCACAAAATTTGTGCCGAAAAACCCGAACTTAGCACAAATTTTGTGCTGGAAAAACCTCAGCTTATACTCAAGTATGTACGGTATCTTGTATATAAAAATAGGAGGAGTGACATGTTTCAAGTTCCTGAAGATTGATTGTTTTATTAAACACAGATTCACTGATGTTACAAAGAAGTCAGCACTAGTTTAAAATCCAGCCAGTACTCCCATGTACATCCGGCTCCAGAGCTTACCATGGTTGATTTATTTGTCTCAAATGTCTATACAATTGATCCAGGGTAGCCATGGCAGGTCCTTTGCAGCTGGAAGTGACACATTATGGTCAAAATGAACATGCTGGTCAGCCCTCTGATGGGTTATTGGAGGGTCTTTCATTATTTCTCCACCTCCAGTTCCACCACAGAATCAATAAAACAACTAAAAAACCTAACGAAGAAATTTGAAAATACCAAATATTCTCTGTGGCTAGTTACCACTCTGCTCTTTGTGCATACATAACACTTGTTGGGTACAAGACAAAATTTGTTTTTAAGATGAAAGGGTTCTTCAAAGATCCCCTCTCCTGTCTTTTGGGTGTCAGAGAGGGGTGTTACCAGATAGATATATTAGTATAGATAACTATTTTGTGTTTAATGGCCAAGAATCCCTACTATTAAATGCTGACTTCTGGGCTATTACTGCCCTCATTTATTATTGGTAAAGATCTGTAAACGTACGTGGTATTTAATGTTACTTTGAAATCATGCCAAATTGCCTTCCCCGTGGAGCCTCCAAGCTGAATGCAGGAGGAGAAAAATGCAGGAGGGAGATTGTGGGAAGAGAGGAGATTGATTAAAGGTTACAGACCAGGCGTTGTTTTGCTGAGTAGATAGATTGCAAGAAGAATTTAAAATCTGAGAAATGATTCCAAGATAGGGACCCTGTTCAGTAAAATAAAACCAGTAAGTGAAAGCAAAAGCATATAAAGACATTAGAAAAGGAGAATTTGGCCCTTTACAAGACAAGTCTGCATCTTCAGCTATGACAGTTCCCTTACATCACCTTGACCTGGTGGCTCAGCATACCTCCCACTCACCACGCTGCAAACCCATGGTTCCCACACTTGGGCATGCATCAAAATCACCTGGGTCCTGGGTAAAATACAGTCACTGTTCCACACATCAGAGTTTCTGATTCAGTGTGTCTGGGGGCCTGAATTTGCATTTCTGTCAATTTCTCAGTAATTTCTGCTGTCACTTACCCTGGGACATTTGAGAATCTCTGTCCTAAATTAATACCTTCAATTCTTCTTGAATCTGTTCTACAAACCACAGCTTAGAGTCATCTCTAATTCTCATCTGTCTAGTGAGGAAATAATACCCCAGTTTTTCCTTTTCTTTCTTAGGAATTTCTTTCACATTTGTTTTATCCTTTTTTTTTTTATTTTTCAAACTCACAGCTATTAGTCAGATACTAATTCTTTTCCTGCTACTACTATTAGAAATTTGAATTATTAGAATTAAAATTACTTATAGTACTTGTAACTTTTTAAAATTAAATCATACCTGTGTACATTAATGCAATCATGGGGTACAATGTGCTGGTTTTATATACAATTTGAAATATTTTCATCAAACAGGTTAACATAGCCTTCACAGCATTTTCTTAGTTATTGTGTTAAGACATTTGTATTTTACATTTAGTAAATTTTACATGTACCCTTGTAAGATACTGTAGGTGTAATTTCCCCAAATTACCCTCCCTCCCCTTCTCCTCTGTATCCCCTTTCCTCATATTCTTGGGCTATAATTCATATTGGTTTCATAGTAAGGCTGAGTACATTGGATACTTTTTCTTCCATTCTTGAGATACTTTCCTAAGAAGAGTATGTTCCAGCTCCATTCATGTAAACATGAAAGAGATAAAATCTCCATCTTTCTTTAAGGCTGCATAATATTCCATGGTATACATGTACCACAATTTATTAATCCATTCATGGGTCAGTGGACACTTGGGCTCCTTCCATGACTTAGCAATTATGAATTGGACTGCAATAAACATTCTGGTACAAATATCTTTGTTATAATGTGATGTTTGGTCTTCTGGATATATACCTAGTAGAGAAGTTGTAGGATTGAATGGCAGGTCTATTTTTAGATCCCTAAGTATTCTCCAAACATCTTTCCAAAAGGAACGTATTAGTTTGCATTCCCACCAGCAATGTAGAAATGTTCCTTTTTCTCCACATCCACGCCAGCATCTTTGGTTTTAGGATTTTGTGATGTGGACTAATCTTACTGGAGTTAGATGATACCTCATCTAACGTTTCATCTCATCTTGCATTTCTCTGATGATTAAGGATGATGAGCTTTTTTTCATGTGTCTGTAGGCTGTGCGCCTCTCTTCTTCAGAGAAGTTTCTCTTTAAGTCCCTTGCCCAGCCTGAGATGGGATCACGTGTTCTTTTCTTGCTAATATGTTTGAGTTCTCTGTGGATTCTGGTTATTAAACCTTTGTCAGAAACATAGCCTGCAATTATCTTCTCCCATCTTGAGGGCTGTCTGCTTGCTTTACTTACTGTGTTCTTGGCTGTGCAGAAGGTTTTTAGTTTGATCATGTCTCAGTAATGTATTTTTGGTTTTGCTTCAATTGCCCGGGGGAGGGGGGGGTCTTCCTCATAAAATATTCGCCCAGGCAGATTTCTTCAAGTGTTTTC
>CAUYPK010085021.1:0-19102 GCA_963574355.1 Loris lydekkerianus | reverse complement strand
TTTGCAAAGCTACTGATTCTCAGTAATTTTCAAGAACAGAAAATGTTGTTACTTGGGTTAATTGTAGTTGCCTTGTTGTACAGTACATACATTTCTTGAATTTTATTTTATTTTATTTTATTTTATTTTATTTTATTTTATTTTATATTTTATTTTATTTTATTTTATTTTATATTTTATTTTATTTTATTTTATTTTATTTTATTTTATTTTATTTTATTTTATTTTATTTTTTTTGTGGAGATGAGGTCTCACTATGTTTCCAGGGTGTTCTTGAACTCCTGGCCCCAAGCAATCCTCCCCTCTCCCAAAGTTCTGGGATTCAAGGTGAAAGCCACCACACCGGGTCCCCTTTGATTATTTTCTTCTGAAAATTTGTATTGGTATTACCTAGTCTACCTTCAGTAATTAATGTGCACACAATACCTGCTACTCTTCAAGGGGAACTGGTGCACCATGCTCAGTTGTTTACTTTCACATCACAATTTCCAATTTGTAGGATAATATTGAGAACAAAGGTTGCATATCAGCAGGACCTACTTTTCAACCACAGCTCAACAATTTTTCAATTTGTTAAAAAAAGTTTTTGGTTGACTGAGACCCTGTATTCAAGTATAGGCACAATTGCAAGATCTTTTGTACCAATTGTCTGAATTTTTCATTATATATGATACACGACATTAAAATTAGTATTTATTTGCTAGGCATAATAGGTGCTAAAAAATTTTTGTATTTATTTCAGGTTGTGCCTTAGTTTGTTTCTGCTGCTATAACAAAATACCTTAGACTCAGTAATTTACAGAGTGAATTTATTTCTCACAGTTAAGAAGGCTGGGATGTCCAATATTAAGGCACTGACAGGATTGGTGCCTGCTGAGATTCTAGTCTCTGCTTACAAGATAGTGCCTAGAATGTGTTGTGTTTTCAAAGGGTAGAAGGCCAAACAAGGAGGAACACTGTATGAAACTCCTTTTAGGAGGGTATTAACTCCATTTCACCAGGGTAAGATGACCTAATCAGTCCTAAAACCTCAGGATACATTCAGACAATAGCAGTTTGGGTAATTTTTTACATTTCTTAATTGCAAATGTTACATGATAGAGGTCTTAAATTGTTTGTGAACTTAGGTGTAACACATATACAGGGAAAATAAATTTGTGCAGTATCAATTATCTATTTCAATATAATATCTAATAGTACTGACTTAAGAGAATGGTCATAGCACCTTGAGTTTCCTGGCAGATGAACTTACCAAGTTGAAACAGTGTAAAAACTCACTTCTCAGTGTACTAATTATATTGTTCTTTCTAGGGAAAAAATAATTTGGAGTAGAAGTGGATTCATCATTATAACTGCAGCACATAATTATTTAAGACTAAATTCCGATTGTTTTTGAGTTAATATCAAGAACATAATATACTAGAAAATGGACAGACTTGAATGAAAGACTAAGCATGTATGGTAAGAAGAAATTCAGAAAGATAAGGCAGATATCAGTGGGAATTTTAGTTGGTTTGGGAAAAAAATCAAAGAATATCACTGGATTTTCACAACAAAACATGTATGAACAAGATAATGTGATAAAATAATAGGAATATGTGTAACAGCTACTTCCCTTATGCTGATTGATGCCTCTGGCTGCAGACCAATAAAAAGTCTGCAAAATAGTGGTAACAGATTATGTAGCTGAACCAAGAAAGCTGCTTTTTTTTTTTTTTCCTGTACATTTCATTTTTCAAGGCAATAAAGTGAAAGTTGAGGCACTGGAAGAAATTATAGTAGAAGGATCCATATCAAACTGGACTACCACTTTGGCCTTATAAAGGAGCACTATATCAAAGCCTTAAAATAAGAAATTGGGTATAAATTCCAAGAATGTGACAAGCAAAATTAGAAAATAGATTATGACCATGACAAAAATGGTAGCAGCAATATCATCATTTGCTCTGTTATAAACAGCACGAGTCAAGAAAATCTAAGAGAAGAATGTGCAAGTGAAATTGTTGATAATCTGTATATCCTGAGAGTGCTTCATATTTCCTGTTTTCTTTGGTGAATTATTTTGTGATAACCTAATATTTATTCTGAAAGGATAGTGCATGAATATTACCCGTATATTTTTTCTCATGTGATTAAGATTCTTTGTACATTGTTAACAGTCAACCCTGATTAATCAGAATGAATTAGTGAAATTAAAGTTGCTCACATGTATCATTCCTTGTTTTCGTATTCATATTTACAGGAATCAAGGTACAAAATATGCCTTCAAATAATATTCAATTCACTTGCTCTTTTAAAAACAGGAATCTAGTCAAATTATGAGACTGATAAATCTTTATTATTTTTCTACAGAAATACATGCAGTTTTATAGACTTAGCTGTTTATTAAAGATAGTAACAGTAAAATTTCATATTTCTTGAGGATTTCTCATTTTTCAATACATTTATTTCTGGTGATTACAAAAAAGGGCATATATGAGTCTCATAACTTTGTAAGTAATTAATATAAGTACATGTTACTTCATTTGCAGGAAATTTTTATTAATCCAAGCACTGTTAAGGGAAATATTTAGAATGTATGTCATTGTGACAGACTATTACAGGATTGTTGTACATTTCAGGATTTAAATTGTTTAGAAAGTTATATTAATGAATTGTGAATAATTCTATAGTATGCATTTTAAGAATAGTTTAAGGAGAATTATTTTTCCTGCTATGCTTTATTTCAAACTTCCCATACTTTTTTTTACAGTAAAACACTTTAAAGATAGCATATTATGCCACTGAAAACCTTGTGTCCCTTATGTCTACAGCATAGTATAGGTTGCCCAGGAGATTAGTGATAGCTTAGGTCTGAAATGCTATCCTGCCTTCGCAGAGTCAGTTCAATAATGGTAAGGATTCTAAAATAAACCTTTAGGCAAAAGGCAAATTCTACAATTATTTCCACGTAAATCCAAGTTACCTTACAGTGGCTTTAAAAGATGTTTTTTTTTAAATCAATTTTTGAGAAATCATTGACACTAAATCAGTAAGTAATTTAAAGAAAAAAAAAAAGGGATCCCAGGAGAGTAATCTTAGAAGCAGTTTTGTGGTTATTCAGGTAGTGTAACATGATAATTACTGTCTTGAACAAGATTGTGGAATCTTTTTGTCATTTATAAACTCAAAAACTGGAGAGAACAAGCACTGAAGTTATGAGAAGATTACTGCTCTCCACGTGGATTAGGCTTGGCTCTGAGAACCTAGATTATGTATTTCACTGAAGCAATAGATGCTGCATTGGGATCTGTGGAGGTAAAATTTCTGAAAAGAAAATTATTGACCTAAGTATCACAGAAAAAGAAAAAAGCATGTTAAATGAACAGTTTCATGTACATGGATTTCCATAGTCTTGAGTATATCAGAATATGACTTTTGCCATAAAAAGATGGAGACTTTACATTTTTTATGTTTGTCTGACTGGAGTTGGAACTCATTCTTCTTAGTAAAGTTTCTCAAGAATGGGTAAAAAGGTCTCTACTGTACTCAATACTATTATGAAACCAATATATAAACCCACACTCCTACGAATGATAAAACACAAATATGGTCTAACAAGGGTCTTCCTTCCTTCCTTTTTTTCTCCATGTCCCACTGTCCTAACCTTCTTGTGAATATAAATGTTGTTGTTTGCTTTGTTTTTAATAGAAGAGCAATCATTGTTTAAGCTAATGCCCTTGATAGATTAACAATGGCTCTTACATGTTTAAGTATCATAAATCCATACAATTAGCCCTAGGTTCTTATCCTATTGGCCAGTTCCAGCTGAATGTCTTAGCTTGTATGAGCCTTATTGTCAATTTTAAGGTTAATGCTCTCAAATGGATGATAAGGTAATTTCAGTTCATGATTTATGCTAATATACATGTGTCTAATGACAGAATTGTAAACATTGTAATTGCTAGTGCTTATTGAAACATTACTATCAGTTATATTGTACATATATTCTCTTATTTAATCATCAGAAAATCCTCAATACATACTAGATTTTTAAAAAATTTACACTTAATGGGAGGCGCCTGTGGCTCAAAGGAGTAGGGTGCTGGCTCCATTTACTGGAGGTGGTGGGTTCAAACCAGCCTCCGGACAAAAACTGAAAAAAAAAAAAAAAAATTTAAATAAGCAGAGTTTCAGAAAGTTAAAAATTTGCCAGTGGGCATATGGTAACTGGCAGAGCCAAAGATTGTGTGCTGTTATCGGTACATTCACTTCTGATTCTTGTCCTCTTCACCATTCAACTTTGTAATAAATAGTCAGTTATTAAAGACATGTGCCTTCCTGAGCTTTCCTGGGGACTTGAAAGAACTGAATGTCAAAGATTATCTGAAAACAAGATTTAACACACCCTTCAGCATGTAGACTGACTCTAGCACCATTTTGTCTCTGGTGGTGCTCAAAGTTCTCATTTTCTAAGTTTATTTATGTAAGTGGCCCTTTGCACTTTTCTAGGTTTCCTTCTGGGAAGAAGCTAACACTTTGACTATTCTACAGTGCTTTGACTATAGAGAGAGTTAGAAATCATGGGGAATATATGTACATCCAAAATCAGAGTGTGTACATTTTGAGAGAATGAGAGACATAGATGAAATGAGTGACTCTTTATGTATCTATACCACATTTATTAGAATCACATCATAAACATAATCTGGATTTGTGCAATTTTACTATGTCCTAAAATTTAACAGATATACTTCGGAGATACTGAAGGTTCAACTCCAGACCACTGCAATAAAACAAGGTACACGATTTTTTTTTAATTTCCTAGTGCATATAAAAGTAATGTTTACATTGTGCTGTGGTATATTGAGTTTGCAATAGCATTACATCTAAAAATGTAATACTTTAATTTAAAAATACTTCATTGCTTAAAAATGCTGAAAATCATCTGAACCTTCAGGAGGTGAGGGATCTCACCTCAATGTTGATAACTGCTGACTGATCAGAGTGGTGATGGTGGAAAGTTACAGTTGGTTGTGACAATTTCTTAAAATAATACAACCATGAATGTTTTGCTCCATCAATTGATTTTTCCTTTCGTACAAGATTTTTCTGTAGTATGCAATGCTGTTTGACAGCATTTTGCATACAGTAGATAGTTCTTTCAAAATTGGAATCCTCTCAAACGTTGCCTCTGCTGCTTTATCAACTAAGTTTTGTTGTCATTTAGCAATGTTCAACCCATCTTCACCAGGAGTAGATGTCATATCTAGAAACCACTTTCTTTTTTTTTTATTCATCTGTAAGAAAGAAAGAACTCATCTTTTCAACTTTTATCACGAGATTGCAGCACTTCAGCCAGTTCTTCAGGAATCACCTTCAATTCCAGTTCTCTTGCTATTTCTATCACCTCTGCTGTTTCTTTCTCTACTATAATCTTAAAAGTTGGAATCAACTTCTTCCAAACTCTTGTTAATGTTGATATTTGGACCACTTCCCATCAATTACCAATGTTCTTAATGATGACAAACATGGAAAATTTTTTCCAGAAGTCTTTTCTTCCACTTAACATTTTTTTTTATTAAATCATAACTGTGTACATCAATGCATTTATGGGGTACAATGTACGGTTTTTATATACAATTTGGAATGCTTAAATCAAACTGGTTAACATAGCCTTCACCTCAATTATTGTGTTAAGACATTTATACGCTACTCTTAATAGATTTGACATGTACCCTTGCAATATGCACCATAGTTTTGCACCAATTCGTCAGAAGACTCACTATTGCAGCTATTACCTTATGAAATATATATTTTAAATAATAAGACACAAAAATTGAAATTACTCTTTGATCCACAGGCTACAGAATGAATATTGTATTAGCAGGTATAAAAGCAACATTATTATATTTTTATATCTTCATCAGACCTCTTGGGAATCTATAGGCATTATTAATAAATAGTAATATTTTAAAAAGAAATCTTTTCTGAGCAGCAGGTCTCAATAATGGGTTTTAAATATTTAGTAATACGTATTATTAAAAGATGTTTTGTAATGCAGGCTTTGTTATTCCATTTATAAAGCACAGGTAGGGTAGATTTAGCATATTTCTTATATGCCTTGGGATTTTTAGAATCATAGAAAAGTATTGGCTTCAATTCAAGATCACTAATTACATTCACTCCTTATATGAGAGATTTGGCCTGTCTTTGTAATATTGAAGCCTGACATTGACTTCTTCTCTTTATCCCTAAAAGACCTCATGATGACATCCTTTTCTAATAAAGGCTGTTTTGTTAATGTCAAATATCTGTTGTTCAGTGTGATCACCTTCATCAATTGTTTTAACTAGATCTTCTGCACTTTTATATTACAGAGATGCCTTCTCTCCTTAAACCAAATGAAGAAATTTCTGCTGACTTCTAGCCTTTCTTCTGCAGCTTCTCCACTGCTCTCAGCTTTCACAAAATTAAATACAGTTAGGGCCTTGGTCTGTATTAGGGTTTGACTTAAAGGAATGTTGTGGTTGATTTGATCTACTCAGATCACTACAACTTTCTCCATATCAGAAGTAAAGCTGTATTGCTTTCTTAACATTTATGTGTTTACTGTAGAAGTATTTTAAATTTTCCTGAAGAACTTTTCTTTTTATTCACAACTTGGCTAACTGTTTGGCATAAGAGCCTAGATTCCTGCCCATCTCCACTTTTGCCATGCCTTTCTTACACTAAGCTTAATCAGTTTTAGCTTTTGATTTAATGCGAGAGATGTCTTAACTGTTTCTTTCACTTGTGCAATTAGAGAATTTTTAGGGTTATTAATTTCAATAATATTATATCTCATAGAGTAGGAAGGCTGTAGGAGAAGGAGAGAGACTGGAGAACAGCTGGTTGGTGGAGCAGTCAGAGCACACACAACATGTATTGATTAGGTTTACCAACTAATGAAAGTGCAGTTTATGGCACCTCAGAATAATCACAACAGTAACAGTAAAGGTCACCAGTTGCACATCACTACAGATATAATAAAGAAAAAGTTTCAACAATTGTGAGAATTACTGAAATGTGACCAGAGTCATAAAATAAATCCCTATTATTAGATAAATAATGCCCACAGACTTGCTCAACTCAGGGCTTTCACAAACCTTTAGTTTGTAAGAAACGCAATATTTGTTAAGTGCAATAAAAGGAAGCACAATGAAATGACATTTTTCTGTATTGCTTATTATTCTCTTGCAAAGAGGGTAGCCCTGTTGGTTTTTGTTTTAAAGATGGAACTGGAGGTCATTACCCTAAATCAATCATCTTGGGAATGGGAAAACAAATTCCACATGTACTCTTTAATAACTGGGATCTAAATGATGGGCATAAAAAGATGCAAAGTACATTGGAAACCAAGAATAGGAAAGGGTGGGCAGGGGAGTGGTGAAAACTTACCTGACACATGCAATGGACACTGTTCTGGTGATGAACAACCAAAATCCCTGATTTAAGCATTATATGAGGTATCCACATAACGAAAACAGTTCTGCCCTCACAGCATTCTGAAATAAAATGTTTGAACCATATATTGGAATGTTATGAAAATATAAAATATTATAAATTAATTGAAGTATAGCTTCAGATTAGTACTTAAGAATATCACAAAGTCTTTGGTAGACAGCTTGCTCCTCTATAAGTAAGTCAGGAAAAATGGAGGTAGTGAGTGGAGCTGTTAATCAAAAGTAAGAATTTTCTAACCCCCCCAAAAAGCTTTCTGAAGAGAATAATTATCAACTAGAAGATAAATGATTTTATATTTAACAAGATAATGTACTAAAACTTTTAGCAAATTGAATGTCAGCAAGTAATGTGTTTTGTTGTCAAGACCTTTTGCCTGCTCCCATCACAATGAGAAGTATATATTTTTCTTTTCCACTAGCATGTAATACTGATATTTAATATTAAAAGAATCACAGCCATCATATTATCACTTTTAAGTTTTATTTCTAGTTCAGGTGAGTAATGGAAGTAAATAATATTGTGCTCAGTTAAATGTTAACATTCAAAAGATGTAGAAAACAAGCAAAATCCTAGCACATGAAATATTTATGAGCAAAAGGATCTGGCTGGTCTACGTGACATTAGCATTTTTCAATGATCACAGAATCTGAAGCCAAAAAACAAACAAACAAAAACTGTTTGATGCAAATCAAAGGATTTCATTCAGCTAAATCTAATAAACTGAATTTCAGCAGAGAGGATCCCAAAGGGTAGAGTAGGTTGAGAAATACAGCCCTAACTGTAACAAATTCATTTGATATATTCTGACTCAGTCTCAGTTTACTTCAATTTCAATTCTAACTGAGCAGTTAATGTTCTAAGCTTTCATTGCATAAGTTTTCGTGGGAAAAAGTGTACCAGAGCTTGTTTTCAGATAACCGATGCCAGCAAATGCTGTTCTAAAGAGACACACATTGAAAACCTATATAAGAACAGATTTGTAAGTGGATGAAATAGATTGATGTTATGTTGTGGCCATTTTAATTTCTACACAAATGTTATTCAGAGATCTGTGGCATAAAGATGACATCATTTATTAAGATTTCTTGTGTATCAGGGATATGCAAAATGTTCTAAGTTTCTACTTATGCAATGCTTTACATTGCCATTTCAGATCAATAGGGTGATATAGTAGGAGGTAGAATGAAATCTCAGGGATATGTCTACTCAATTAAGGCACCAGGGTAAAGAGACATTGGCTGAGTCCCACACAATTGAATATCTCTTTTGAGTAAGAGGTGAAGTTTTTTTTTTTTTTTAATTAATTTATGTAATGACAGCAAAGGATTAGTCAATAAATACACTAATCAATTATAGAACATAGGAGTTAATATAAGCATAAATATATGGTGCAAATGATAAATATAGATTAGTAAAAAATAAAGTTTATCTGAAGATGTCTGGCTATAAGTATCAAAATTTAATGGTGAAATAAGTACCTAACTTTTTCCTTGACATTTATAAAGATCATTTTGTTACCTAAATTTTAGCACTCGTCCCCTGAAGTTGCATCAGAAGAAGAGAGGCAATGATTTGAGCAGAAAGAAAGAGAAATTTATTTATTTGCTGGTAAAAAGGAAAATGGCAGACAATGACCTCAAAATAGAAATTCCTGCTTTGAGTAGAAGCACATAGGTTTTAAAGATTCTGATCCTAATAATTCCAATTTGGGCCAAGATCATCTTGTGGCCTCTGCCTGGATTCATCCAATCTTCAGTGAAGAAGATCTTGTGAACCCCACCCAGGCAATTCCCTTGAGTTATCTCCTGTGGCACAAAGAACAAGAGACATTCCCTTATCTTCTTGACCTCTGGCCTGAGGCAGGGAAGCAAGTTTCAGTTCCTGAAAATTTGAGGAGAAAGAAAATAATTTTGCCATTGTTTTTCAGGCTATTCCTGTGTAACAATATGTGTGTGACAATTTATAAATAGAGAAACTGAGGTTCAAGGGGAAAAAAGAACTTGGCTGAAGATCATACCATTGGTTTACCTAGGACAGATTTTGAACTCAGGCCCTTTGCAGCAGAATTCATGCTCAATTCATCATTACACATTGCTTTTCTGAACAAAGTCATCTCCCACTCTCTTGGTGAATCTAGATATATTTATGTCCAGTTTTGGCACATTTTATATATTTTTTGGTCATCTTTTTATTTCTTTAACACATGTGTTCCTGCTATATCACATTATCCATGATGGTTTGATCTAAGTTAATTGGTTCACTGTAATAAACTTAGTTTTTCTATTTAAATTGCTTAGAATTCAGTTTTTAAAATATTAGACTTTTGCCTTTATTGAAAGAAGTTGTCATGCTATTGTTCTGTGTTTTCTTTGTGTTTTAATTCAGTTTACAACATACAAGATGGAATACGTGTTTTCTGTCTCTAAATGTTTTTTCCTGGACTGAGATGCTTCTGCTTTTGAAGGATTTGATAGTAGGAAGAAGATTGCAAATCCAGTTTCTTTCTCTCCCTTCTCCTCACTTTACACTTCTCTTGTGTTTCCCTTATTTTATTATGTAGGGAATACATAATAAATATAGCTCTAGCTGCCTAGGAACTCATCAAGGGATTTTCTTCAACAAAAGTATTTTCCATCATCTTTTCACCCAAATAATTGTTTTTCTCATCCAATATGTTGTAAATGGAGCTGTCAAATAAACTGTCAATGTCTTTTGCTTTCATGCTGAAGCAACCACAGAGCCTTGCCCTGGTACTAAGGGTTCCCAAAGGCTTCAGCAGATATTTGGGTAGTTTCTGTGAAGGAGACTGATTGGAAACGAAAAAGTTAAAAGGCTGTCAAGTCAAAATATTTACAAGACATACATTAAGAGGTTTAACCTTTTATGGGTCTGTAGACTTGTTATAAGGTTAAGAAGAGATTTGTTCACTTAGTGATTCATACAGAGATAGCAAAGGAGAGAGGTTGTTTAAAGGTTTAGTGATAATGAAAGAATGGAGGAATACTGTTAATTATATTTACGTGATTTATATATTCTTTTATAGATCTTCCACAATGTACATTCATTTTGAGGGATTTATAAACTACAAGATAATTCATAATAGAGTTTAATGTTCTGGGCTTCTTCAATGCAGAAGGGAATGAGGATTAGGGCTGGAGATAAAGTTACCCTCCTTAAGAACATGGCTGCATGGAAGGAGGTTGGAACTCAGATGAAATTGGAACACTAAAGCGAGGAAGATGGTGTCGATAAGTAGAATTGGGAGTCAGGTGAAGAATTATTGACTTGCACTGGAAATTGTATTTTCTCTACATACAGACTATGAAATAAGTATAAAGAATTATTTTCAATTAAAACTATAGCATTATTTGTTAATCTTTTTTTGTTTGAACTCCTTCTAGAGATGGGTATTTTAGTCAAGAAATGACAGTCCTTGTACTCTTTAATTTGTTCTTCATAAGGCTGACCGTCAGCCTGACAATGGACAAAAGGAGGTTAAAATAGAGAAGTTGCTTTAATTTCACAAACCACATTCTGAGTCAAAGAAATTGTGACAAATCCTCTTAGTTGTCTTTTAGAAAGAACTACTGATAGGAAGGCTTAATAAATGTTGGACTGCTCTGTACTTAAATCATGCTTCCCAAATTTGTATCTTTAGCATGACTTCCAAGAAGTTAAAACAGGATAAGTAAATAAAATTAAATATGATTAA
The DNA here is from genome assembly GCA_963574355.1 of Loris lydekkerianus. Taxonomy (NCBI): domain Eukaryota; kingdom Metazoa; phylum Chordata; class Mammalia; order Primates; family Lorisidae; genus Loris; species Loris lydekkerianus. Next base: position 7,905 of record CAUYPK010085021.1, on the reverse strand, counting down.
AACAGAAGGCAAAGTCAGAGAGGAAACACCTCAAATGGAATTCAGATAAAGTCACACATACATTTATTAGTATAAAATCCTTTTCTCAGTAACTTATTTTAAAAAATTAAATCACTGGGAGACATGGGCTTAGCCATCAAGCTCAATCTAATTATGAAGGTAGAAGGGGGAATACTGTTTCCCATGGAATTACTTCTGTAGTATGAATGATTGATTGGAATCATCTAATGAAGACCAGGCATATTATTTCTCTAGATTTCACAGTTTTATGACACACAGATTTACATTTTCTAACTTTTAGGATTTTCTTTTTGCTATATCCAGTAACCTCATTGATTTAAAAAATTTTAAGCTGAAAATTACCTGACAATTTTTATTTCTAAAGAATTTCTCAATCTCAACACCGAGTGATTGGAACACATCTAAATTATTATAATTACAATTCAGAAATGTTTTCCTCAGGATGAACTCAAAGTTTAGTGTATTTTATATTAATGAAAAATTATTTGTCTATCTGGAGTCAGAAAGTAATAATCTCTTTATTTTTTTAGGAAGTAAATATTCTCTTTAAATGCAAGGCTAACATATTTCTCAACAAGTTTTAAGATTGATTCTTGCCTTCACAAGTAGGCAAGAAATATCTTCCACAGTAATTATATACATATATCTCATTATTGATTACTGATACACTATGAATAAATAAATGCAGAAACTTTTTATAATATAGTAATTAATGTGTAAAACCATGTCAAAAGAAATACAGGACCGTGTAAAAGTTCTTCACAAATTTATCAATATATATTCAGGAACTATCTATTGGTTAATGTATGCAATCTTGAGTAAACAATAACATTTAGTTAAATCTATACTTAGTATATATATTTTTAAAATAAATTTGAACTTCTGAGTTTGTTTGCCAAAAAAGAACTTCCCTATCATATTCAACTCTTAAAAAATATGTATGATCAAGAAGCAAATGAATTGCCAAAAGCTCTTGTGTCCTTTCAAATTTCGCACTATTGGCCTGTTCTTATGGTCTTGTTTTAATTTAAAGTAAGCTCAAAGAAAGATATTTAAAGCTTATAATTCTTCATTTAACCTACCCCCAATAAGATTTTATTCCAAATTTTTTCTTACTCATTTCCCAGAAAAAAAAAATATATATATATCCTTGATTATAACAGTGGTAGCGTGGTCTCATCTGAGTATTTTTTTCAAGTCTTCATCAAATTTTGTTTGACCAAGCCTGTCATAGCTAATAGCTATACTTCCTTCAACTTATGTGACTGGAAATATGGGCTAGTTTTACCCAAAACCAGTTTAAGGGCTCAGAGCTCTTGCTTGTCTATAAGAGGAATTTGGGTATCACAGATTCAGGGTCTATTCCTATAAAGAAAAAGAAAATAGGGATAAATCACAGGGATGCCCTAGACTCACCTAGATATAACTTACAGTGTTTCTTTTGCTGAGAATATGACAGGCTTCTAAATTTTTAAAACAGATTTGTCAGCTGCCTGAATGTTTGGCATCTAAAGAATTAGGATTTCTTTCTAATAAACAAAACATAATATTGCTTCTTGGGGCAATGTCAGGAAGTCTAATCAAGACTTGACTGTAAGCCAACACTTGTCATCAGCTGTGTTGAGATGTGATAATGGAGGCTCAGAATATATTAACTATTCATTTCTCCAGGTTCTTTAAGCTGAGTCTCTGTATCAAGTTAGGTCAGCCATAATATCATACCTGAGTGACAGTAGCTTAGTTTTTTTCAGATATACTTTCATGGATATATGATTTAATGTATGCCCTAAGCTCTTAGAGAGGGTTCATATAAGAAATGCCTCCCTGAAAAATGCTTTCTTATTAGTTGAGAAATACAACAGTTGAAGAGACTGTCCATTATGTAAACCTGGAATCTCTCATATAATACTCCATATGATAAAGGCTTTGTAAATTTTGTATTGAGAAAAAAAGGTTGTACTTTCCAAGGCAAACTCATTTACTTCTGTTTATCAGCAATTGAAAGACACATAAGACAGCAGATTTCATTTACAATGGTAGAATTAAACAAACAAGACAAAATAAACAAAGAAAATTTCCCCAAATGATTCAAAATAAAGTTCCTTCTATCATAACTTAACAAGAAGTCTCCTGGAATAACTTCTCAAAGTTGTAAACATTGATTATAAATGCCAATCCTTTCCCTACTCTTTCCCCTCCCTCAAAGTAGCAAGTGAAGGTTCTCAGAATGATTTTTCTTAATATTCCTTTATATAGATTTGACGAGAAGTAGTGGAGTTTTCTGTTAGATGCTAAGACTTTGGAGGATGACTCTGTGGGTTTAATTAAATTCCAGATTACTCTATTTATTAGCTGGGGTCTTGCACTGATTTACCTAACCTCTCAGTTTCAATTTCTCATCTATAAAGTAGAAAATACTACTTCTTAGGATTATGGCGAAGATTATGTGACATGATCTTTAAAAAATACTTAGTGAGTACCTAGCATGTTACATTCAAATCTCAGGAGCTATGGGTCTTGTATATATGAATATAGTAGGTGATGATGATGATGATGGTGGTGGTGGTAACAATGATGATGATGGTGGTGGTAATGGTAGTGATGATGGTGATGACATTGGTACAGGTAAATCTGCATAAGGATAACTTTCTATCACAATCTTTAACTTCATATTACCATGGTGCATGGTTAACTTTCTGCTGGGACACACCTGCCTGTAGTGGCTGAAAGCTCCAGGTAGGAAGGAGAAAGACTTCCTCTGGAACAACTCCTAAGTGTAATTTCAAAAAGACTTGTAAAAAGTGATAGAAATTTTAGTTCTTCTGTGCAGGAATAGAAGTTACATGGATAGGGCTTTTTTCTTTGGGCCTCTTGCCACCTCTGCAAAGACAAGTCTGTCTGAGTTAATCTTGGAGAAAGAAAGAACCAAGTTCTAATTTAATTTGTGAGGTAAAAGAGAAAACGGACTTTTTTAAGTTCACAGTTGGCCTGTCTTGCATTACAAGGACAGGCAAGCACATAAGGATTTGTTTAGAATCTTCGCCAGTGAGAATAAAAGAGTATTTATTGCCTGAAGTAGTAGTTCTCAGACCTCTTGGTCTTACAAATTTTATTTTAAAAATCATTGAGGAGGGAGGTGGAGCAAGATGGTGGCCGAGTAATAACTTCTCTGCAACTGGGCACAGTGAGCCTGGGGAAATAAGACTCCAGGCACCTCTGGTTAATGAGATCTGTCTATAATCATCCCTTTGAGGATACAGGGAGTCAGCAAGGGACTTCTGGACCCCAAGAGGAGGACAAAAACAGTGGAAAACTAGCAAGTGGTTGAGTGTGTTCCATCAACCTAATCCCACTGGCAGCCATAACTACAAGCAGCAGTGAGACTGCAAACCGGAAAGACCTTACCTGTGAAATGTTTCGGTGTTTTTGGACTTGGCACTCAGTTGAACTGCCTTGGAGAGAGCTTGAGCAGGAGCACAGAGAACTTTGGGCATTGTCTAGGGCCCCAGACTGAGCCGCTGAGCCGTATGGAGCTAATAGTGTGGCTGTGGGCCACAGGAAGCCATTGTGAGAGAACTGCCCCAGCAAGCTCTGCCTTCAGGGAGCAGAGCAAGGATCGGGTGGGAGCTAGTAACCTAGTGACTGAGCAGCGTAAAGGTGGGAACTGAGCTGCTTTACAGCCTTAGGGGCAAAGTGAGACCAGGTTTTGCACACTGGAGCCTCGGGCTGTTGCCCTGGGTAGAGTGCCGTGGCATCACAGCACATAGCAACCTCAAATGCCTGGGCTTGGCACCGCCCGGACCTCCATAAGAGCTGCGCGGTGAGCCCCCACCTGCGACCTGCGACCCGCGCCCACTGGGCCTCTGCATGCTCTGACCAGGAATTGCGGGAGCTGCACAACCCTGTCTTCTTCCTCCTGTACCCTTCCTGCCTCCACACTTGCCTGCTTGTCTGCCCAGGGACTCATAGCTGCGTGCCCTCTGGAGCCCTCCCTACCTCTGCACAGAGCCCTTCTCCTGGCCAGAGAATGCTGGAGACTTGGGCTCTCTGTGCCAAAGTCACTGGGCACCAGGCACTCCCAGAGCCGTGTGCACCAGCTCCCACCCTGTTGCTGGATCTAGGTGTGACACCCTCCAAAGCTGCTTCCACAACCAGAACTCCCTGGCTGAGGCAGCTCCAGAGGAACTACACAGGGTCACTCCCTACAAAGATCCAGCAACAATAGAGTGATCCCGCTGGTGTCTAATATTGGAGAGACACTTCCCCAACTCTGAAGATGGCCAGATGCAATGGTGAAGAACAATCATGAGGTGTAATCAACAGAAAAACTCTGGCAATATGAATAATCAGAGTAGATCAACTCCCCAAAGGATCAATGGGGCAGACACAGTACAACATTCCATGCACAAACAAATAGTTGATATGTCAGAAATTGAATTCAGAATCTGGATGGCAAATAAGATCGAATTAGAATTCTAAGCAGTACCCCAAAAGATATCTCAAGAATTCAACAAGTTCAAAGACCAAATGACCAAAGATTTTGACACATTGAGAAAAAAAGTTACATCCCTCAAAGATCTGAGAATCACAGTAGAATCCCTCAGTACCAGAATAGAGCAAGCAGAAGAAAGGATTTCTGACATTGAAGGCAAAGCTTTCAAACGTTCCCAAACTCTCAAAATGGAAGAGAAATGGAGTGCAAAAACAGATCACTCTCTCAGAGAGCTCTGGGATAATTCGAAGAAAATCAATATTCGTCTTATAGGGATCCCCGAAAGCGACGAAGTGGCTTCACAAGTCTCAGAGTCCCTTGTCCATGAGAGTGTGAAGGAGAACTTTCAAGACATGCCAAGAGATTCTGAAATTCAGATAGCAGACAGTTTCAGAACTCCAGCATGACTCACCCGAAATAAGACATCCCCCAGACCCATCATAATCAATTTCACTAAAGTTAATATGAAGGAGAAAATTCTAAAAGCAGCCAGATGAAAGAAAACCATCATGTACAAAGGCAAAAATATTAGAATAACTGCAGATCTCTCTGCTGAAAACGTTCAAGCTAGAAGAGGATGGTCATCAACTTTTAATCTTCTAAAACAAAATAGCTTTCAACCCAGGATCTTGTGCCCAGTTAAACTGAATTTCATTTATGATGGAGAAACTAAATACTTCAATGACATTCACATGTTGAAGAAATTTGCCATAACTAAATCAGCTCTCCAGGATATTCTCAGACCTATCCTCCATAAAGACCAGTGTAATCCTCCACCACAAAAGTAAACTCACTCAGAAAATTTTGATCAAATTCCAACTCCCACAACCAGAACTCCCTGGCTGTCCCTAGTCCCAAAAGGATTAAAAATGTCCACCAGATACTCGAAAGTCTTATCAATATTCTCAATTAATGTGAATGGTTTAAATTGTCCTCTAAAGAGATACAGGTTGGCTGACTGGATACAAAAACTCAAGCCAGATATCTGCTGATCCAAGAATTGTATCTTACATTAAAAGACAAATTTAGACTTAAGGTGAAGGGATGGTCATCTATACTCCAGGCAAATGGAAAGCCAAAAAAAGCAGGTGTTGCAATTCTATTCGCAGATGTAATAGACTTTAAACCAACCGAAATAAGGAAGGATAAGGATGGACACTTCCTATTTGTTAAAGGTAATACTCAATATGATGAGATTTCAATTATTAATATTTCTGCACCGAACCAGAACGCACCTCAAATTATCAGAGAAACTCTAACAGACATGAACAACTTGATTTCCTCCAGTTCCATAGTAGTTGGAGAGTTTAACATGCCTTTAGCAGTGCTGGATAGATTCTCCAAAAAGAAACTAGGCAAAAAATTTTAGAATTAAGCGTAACCAATCAACATCTGGACTCAACAGACATCTATAGAACATTTAATCCAAACAAAACGGAATACACATTCTTCTCATCAGCCCATGGAACATACTCCAAAATCGACCACATCCTAGGCCACAAATCTAACATCAGCAAATTAAAAAAAATAGAAACTATTCCTTGCATCTTCTCAGACCATCATGGAATAAAAGTTGAACTCAATAACATCCGGAACCTGCAAACCTGTACAAAAACATGGAAGCTAAACAACCTCATGCTGAAGGATAGATGGGTTATAGACGAGATTAAGAAGGAAATCACCAAATTTTTGGAACAAAACAATAATCAAGACACGAATCACCAGAACTTCTGGGATACTGCAAAGGCAGTTCTAAGAGGGAAATTTATAGCATTTCAAGCCTTCCTCAAGAAAACAGAAAGAGAGGAAGTTAATAACTTAATCGGACATCTCAAGCAACTGGAGAAGGAAGAATACTCCAACCCCAAACCCAGCAGAAGAAAAGAAATAACAAAAATTAGGGCAGATTAAATGAAATTGGAAACAAAAGACTTATACAACAGATCAATAAATCCAAAAGTTGGTTATTTGAAAAGATCAATAAAATAGATAAACTTTTGGCCAACCTAATCAGGAAAAAAAGAGTAAAATCTCTAATTTCATCAATCAGAAATGGCAATGATAAAATAACAGACCTCAGAATTTTAAAAAATCCTTAATGAATACTACAAAAAACTCTACTCTAAGAAATACGAAAATCTGAAAGAAATTAACCAATACCTGGAATTACGCCACCTACCAAGACTTAGCCAGAACGAAGTGGAAATGTTGAACAGGCCTATATCAAGTTCTGAAATAGCATCAACTATACAAAGTCTCTCTAAAAAGAAAAGCACAGGACCAGATGGCTTTAAGTCAGAATTCTACCAAACCTTTAAAGAAGAACTAGTACCTATATTAGTAAACCTCTTTCAAAATATAGAAAAAGAAGGAATATTATCCAACACACTCTACAAAGCAAACATCATCTTGATCCCAAACCAGGGAAAGACCCAACAAAAAAAGAAAATTATAGACCAATATCACTAATTAATATTGATGCTAAAATACTCAATAAGAGCCTAACAGAATCCTACAACACACAACAAAATTATACACCATGACCAAGTCGGATTTATCCCAGGGTCTCAAGGCTGGTTCAATATACGTAAATCTATAAATGTAATTCAGCACATAAACAAACTTAAAAATAAGGACCATATGATTCTTTCAATTGATGCAGAAAAAGCTTTTGATAATATCCAGCATCTCTTCATGATCAGAACGCTTAAGAAAGTTGGTACAGAAAGGACATTTCTTAAACTAATAGAGGCCATCTACAGCAAACCCACAGCCAATATTGTATTGAATGGAGTTAAATTAAAATCATTTTCACTTAGATCAGGAACCAGGCAAGGTTACCCATTGTCTCCATTGCTCTTTAACAATGTAATGGAAGTTTTAGCCATTGCAATTAGGGAAAAAAGGCAATCAAGTGTATCCACATAGGGTGAGAAGAGATCAAACTTTGAATCTTCACAGATGATATGATCGTATATCTGGAAAACACTAGGGATTCTACTATAAAACTTTTAGAAGTGATGAAGGAATATAGCAATGTCTCAGGCTACAAAATCAACACCCATAAATCTGTAGCCTTTATATATACCAACAATAACCAAGCCAAAAAAACAGTCAAGGACTCCATTTCTTTCACAGTAGTGCCAAAGAAGATGAAATATTTGGGAGTATACCTAACAAAGGATGTGAAAGATCTCTACAAAGAGAACTCTGAAACTTTAAGAAAAGAAATAGCTGAAGATGTTAACAAATGGAAAAAATACCATACTCATGGCTGGGAAGAATCAAGATTGTTAAAATGTCTATACTACCCAAAGCAATATATAATTTTAATGCAATTCCTATTAAAGCTCCATTGTCATATTTTAAAGATCTTGAAAAAATAATACTTC
>CAUYPK010085020.1:0-14401 GCA_963574355.1 Loris lydekkerianus | reverse complement strand
TTGTTAAATCCTACGTCAAATTTTTAACCCGTTTTTTTGGCCGATGCCCAAACTTTTTTCATTTTTCTTTTTTTTTTTTTTTTTTTTTTTTTTTTGTCTCTTATATTTACCACTTTCCAGACCCATGTCACCTCACTGCTAGGTGTCCATGGTAGAACAGTGATTCTCAAACTATCCGTAACAAAGAACCAAGTTCCTAAATTTGAACTATTAATAATTGCTGTACTAATGTCCTCACAGCTGGGAAGCAAGCAGCTAGAAGATTAGCACTGGTGCACGGGCCACTCTTGGGGTGTTCCAGGGTCCTGTTCTAGGGTTCAGCGTTTCTGCTCCTCCTCTGTGCCGTTGTGAATATCTTTGTAAGATATGGATTTCTACATGAACACATTCTCATGCTAGGGCTCCAGACTGCAAAATTTGACAACGCTCATCCTGCTCTTACACCCTAACCCTCTCTGTTGTTCTTCCTCTTTTCTGAAAAGCAATTCCTCAGCATCCAGTGAAAAGGATCTTTTGTCCACTATGTTTGGCCACATTGATTTCTAGATATCCTGATCGCCTAAAACATGCTGAACCACGACTATTCTCTAATTGTTTTGTTTTTGTCAAATGGATTCATCTTAGTGGTTGCATGCGATTTTTTCCAAAAACATTATTTGTTTTCATTATGAGTAACCAATGAATTTTGAGGGCAAAATACATAGAATACGCCCAGTCAAGAGGAAAGGAGGGAAGGGAGCAGGCCACCATGTCTGCAGGGCCTGGGGCAGAGGTGGTGTAAAGAGAGACAGACGTTCTTAGCCTCAGGTCTGTAGGGCTGCCTAAGAGATAGTCTGGGGAGAGTTCATCCCATATGTGAGCATGTGTGTGTGTGTGCACACACAGAGGAGAACTCTTATAGAGGAGAGGGCTACAACTCTTGCATCATATCTTAATTGAACTTTTAGTTGAGATAATTGTAGGTTAACATCTAATTGTAAGCAGTAATACAGAGAGATCCCACATGCCCTTGAGGCAGCTTCCACCATTGGTAGCGTCTTGCAGAACTATAGTCCAATGTCACAACCAGGATATTGACATCGAGTCTACCCATTAATCTTACACAGATTTCACATGTTTTATGTGCACTCATTTTGGTTTGTGTGTATGTTTTGTTAAGTGTGGCAAATATGTAGGCTCCTATATCCATTACACTCAAAATATGAAACATTTCCATCATCACCAGGTCCTGTCCTATCCTGCTGGCCTTGGCTGACAACACTCACTCCATTCCTCCACCTGCTCTCGTCCTAACACCTGGCAACAGCTAGTCTCTCCTCCATTTCCAGATGTTGTTTTTTTTTAAAAAAAGTTACATCTATAGTATGTACCTTTTGGGATTGGCTTTTTCTTTTGCTTTTGTTAGAATACGAAAGTATAAGTTTATGTTAGGGAAGATAGAGGGGAAATAGTGGGAGAATGAGATGAGAGAGAAGAAAACAGAGAGCAGGGAGTGAGAAAGGGGAAGATGGGGGTGGAGGGAGAGAAGGAGCAAGAGAATGGCAAGGCAGAAAGGAGGGATGCCGAGGCGTTGGCTTTTTTGTTGTTGTTGCAGCTTGGCCAGGGCCAGGTTTGAACCTGCCATCCTTGGTATGTGGGGCTGGCACCCTCCTCACTGAGCCACAGGCACCACCCAAGGCATGGGCTTTCTAAAGTCTTTTTTTTTTTTACTCAGTATAACTCTCTGGAGATTCATCTTAACGGTTGAATTTGTTACTAGCTCCTTTTTAATTGCTAAGTATTCTATGGTATATATGTACAAGAGTTTGTTTAACCATTCACCTATTAAAGGAAATCTGGGCTGAGTGCAGTTTTAGGCTATTACAGATAAAGCTGTCACGAACATTCATTCATATACATGTTTTTTTGTGAACATAAGTTTTTATTTCCGTAGAATTAAATGCCCACAAGTGACATTTCTATATCACACACATATGGTAGTTGCTTATTTTAATTCATCTTTAAAACTCATTATTTAAAATTATTTTCCTACTTTGCCTTTCTATAAAGTCCTGTTGCTGACGCAGTTTGGGCGCTGATAATAATTCCTGAATATTAAAGTGTTTTTTTCCCCCCTTCAAAAGAATCTTAAAACATGTATCTCATTTTATGATTTCAGCACATTTGTAAGCTTAGTGGCATTGATAAGAAATTGGGACATAGAGAAGTTAAGTAAGTTGGGCTACATGAAGAATTAATGGCATGGTCTGAAGCAAATTCCAAGACTCCTAAAGAACAAATTTTTAAAACTGCATGTGATCTTCTATATGTAATGGGTCATGAATCAACTAAGTCCTTCATGACCAGAATGTTTTTGTAAAGAAATAGATATTTCTTTAATATTATTGTGCATTGTACAAAATATTATTGTGCACTGGACATAGTAAGGGTATATATTATGTAATTTTTGCTGCATTTATATGTGTGTGTGTGTGTGCACACATGTGTGTATGTATATAAAATTGAATGCTTGTTAAAAATGCTGGAATGATCTATTCTTGCACCTTCCCTCTTTTCATTAAAACCCCCCTATAGTCATTTTCTAATTCCCGTGTTCCTGACAAGGAATTAAAGTACTCAAACTAGCATATAGGTTCCATTAAATAATTCTTCATTTCTGATTTCAGGACATGACAGGTTAAAAAAAAATTCTTGGTTAACATCAGTATGAAGGTGACCTAGAAAGAGATCTTCTCTTAACTGATAGGAATTTGTCAAAATGTCCTTTGCCACCCCACAGAATTTTACTTTCTTTCCCTCTTGATACAGACTGCATGTGCCAATCTTTTCAGATAATGGAAAAAATGGAATGATATCCAACTCATTTGCTAATATTAGTTTAATTTTGATAACAAAGCATTACAAGGGCTGTACAAGAAGTTGGACGTGAGAGGACTTCCCCAGGGTCACACATTTAGAAACTGCGAGAGCCAATATGCAACTCTAACTTTTCTGACACCCAGTAATTGGATTTTCCTGAAGCTGTGTCCTAACTTTCTGTGGGCTAGTTTTGAAGCAGCAGATCGTATTTAGGCTGATTTTGTTATAAACAGACTGTATATGCCAAACATGGGATTTATTTTGCTTACAACAGAGAGCACCAGGGAAGACAGACTGCCTGTCTGCAAACACTGGAGGGGCTGCAGGTGAGAAAGAGGGGAGACTGTTCTGTATTGAACTGTGAGGCAGAGTTAGGATGTAAGTCTGGCAGTTAGAAGGAGGGGAAATGGTTTACTCTGAAGAAGGTATTTTTAAATAAACTTCCCAGGAATGAAAGAACTTGCCTAATATAGGCTCAAACTAACCAAATGAAGGATTCATTAATGCACCAGAAAATCATCTATTCTGGCTGCTGGAGACAAATTCTTCTATTGGACCAAATGTTCTTTAGGTCTTTTCCAAATCCAAGTTCCTAGGAATCTACTGATAAATTACTTTTGCCCTATTAATCATTTATCTCTCTGCACATTCTGCCCACATACCACATTTCCCTGCAGTCTGTTTAGAGTTAAAGAAATTATTTCTAATTGAAACCTTTACTGCTGCGATTTTATTTCAAGTATACATAATGTATCAAACACTGAGCTTAAGGAATATGCATTTTCCTCACAGTGTTTTGAATTGGTTGGTAAATCAATTAACTTAATTGTGGAATGGAATAGGATGGAATGGCATATAACATTCAGTATTATCAACGAGAAATAGAGACCTCTTTGATCAGACTGCAGGAAAGGGCAGGTTTTATTCAATTGGAATTGCAACAGAAAGAGGATCTGTTCAGTCATGGGGCTAATAAACGATCACACAGCTAATATATGGTTACACAGCTAATGAGTCCTGGACCTATTAACATTCTTAGGTGACTCCTTGAATAAATTATTAAGCTTTCCACAGGAGATCAAGCCTAAAGAGAAACTACTGGCTGCTAATGAAAGCATTTTTAAAGGGGTTCTCAGCCAAATGTACATTATTTATTGTTTATTTGATAAAACACAGTCCAACTTTGCTGATTAATATGTTGTTGAAATAGACGATATTTCCTTGTCCTGTAGAATTTCTTTTCTTTAGAAACAAAAAACAAATGGGCCTTTATAGACAGATGCTTCTATCCTGAAAGCAAAGCATTTTAAACCATAATATTTTACCTCATGAACTTACTTTTCAAACCCCTTTCCATAATATATCACAGTTTGTTAAAGGTTTCCAGGAAAAATGCAAGCGTAACTGCGACAGTCATTCAGTAATTCAGTCCCTACCTTTTACATTGTAGTGTCAACTAGGAACACCACTTAGATTTTTGGTGCTCTCATATAATTTACATTTTATCCTGTTGTATTCAAGGTTAAATTTCTGTCTGCTTCTCCAGAGAAAAGAGTGGACATTGGCTCCCATGTGTGATAAGTGTGCCAGTCTTAACATCTCTGAGCCCACCTCAAAAGAGGGGATTGTTAGGTTCTGATTTAGAAAATTCTAGAGATTTGATTTGAAAATACATGGGACAGAGAGAGGAGGGAGTTGGCAATGGGAGGAGTGAGAGGGCGTGGTTGTTCTACTTGAAGGAAATGATCTCCCAGAGAGGATGGACCAGGTTATGGTGAGAACTATGCTTTCTTCTCCAGGGCTCCTTGTCTCTGTTGCCCATTTCCCCCTCAGACATTTAAAAATGTTCTGAGTAAAGAGGAATTTGCCATGGAAAGGGGAGCCAACCAAAAATTATCCTCTGCCTCTGCTATTTGAGCATTAAACTGTCTTTGTGGCTGACGGCATCACGGATCCGGGTCTCTGCAGTTGCCTTTTAACCCTGGAGAACATGCCGGAGAACTTTCAGAAATTTTCCTTTGGGGCTTCACACAGCGAGAAGTGTAGGAAGTCTCATAAGTTGCCAGCAACCCCAAGAAGTTGCTTAGGAAGTCAAAACCATTTTGACAGTTTATCAGGAATGGAACTTGAAGGATCCATGCTAAGGGGATTGGCAGATACCGGTCATTTTGTTCTCATTAGAGGACTCTTGTGTGGATCCAGGACCGTAATAAATAAGGACACTTAGTACATTCTGTGTACTAAGAAAGCTTAGCAAACGGAAGGCATTGTGAAAAGCAAATAATGGGTTTTACGATGGAGGTTACCTGTAGCTGAAACAGTAACTGCAGATGCACGTGCTGAATCTATTTATGAAATAAAAAATCTCAGGAAACGATGGTGTTGAAATATTCTATACCAGATGTTGTCTCTGCCTTGATTCTCCTGGGGTCTTTTTATATAAGAAGGTAAAACATAGAAACCTAATTTTTAAAAAGTCATGGGGGTTTCCCAGTAAATAAAAATTAAAGGAAAGATGGGCCAATTTAGGCTAAGACATACTTGTGTGCCTAAGTTTATTTTCAGTCAAAAATCCCCTTAGTTATATTCAACTCAAAACGGATGACCTAGAAGTGAAAATTTATATATCCTCCTACTTAGTCTCATAAGTCATTCAATTCTAATTCCTTTTGGAATTCATGTAATCCTTTGCCAATGAATTAATGAATAATATTATTCTAAATGTGTTCCTTTGAGAATGGATTTTTTGTGTGTATAGCTTATTAAATCCTTGTTAATATCTATGATTTTTACCATATTAATGAAAGCTCCAAATGTATGTCCTTGAAATGTGGATAAAAAGTTACAAGATTATTACCTCAATGTTTAATAATCTTTCTTGCAAAAAGTACTATGCTACAACACTCTTTCTTACAAAAATAATGAGTGATATGAATCCACTCCTTCAAGCTGTCCTGATGGGCAAAGATGCCTTTGAAATTGCCATAATTGTTACCGCTTTCTGACATTTTCTCTGTTTTAAGAAATGGGGCTGCAGTAAAATAAAGAGAACCTAGCATGCACGACTGAGTCACAGCCCGCAGCGTTTCACACTGCTGTGGTGTAGAATCATAGGTGAAAGTCTCTGATTAATGGGGCTTCATAGCAGAAGCCAGAGTCAACCTCACCTGTCCTGGCAGCTCAGTGTCGCTGCAGTGCAGGGTATAAAGCACCAGGATGGGGACAGGTATTTCTTCTCTTCATACCATGGCCATTTCCATCCTGAGCTTTTGGGTATATTGGCTTAATATTTCAGATTCTTTGAGGATATAACTTAAGTACCAAATGTTTGAACTAGAGGAGTCAGGTTAGAAAATAGCTAAGAAACATCTTTCCTCTGCTTAAAAGATCTATTCCTCTCCTTGCCTGCCTAATTCTCACTTAGCCTCGTGGGTCTTGGTTGAGATCTTTTCATTTGTACTAAAAGCGTTTCGAAGAACTGTGGCCTGAGTCAAGTCCCCTTTTCTGTGCCTTTAGTCACTCTGTCATCCTGCTTCACATTGATACAAGGCTATTGAAATTCCCTGTGGACTTGTTTCCCTGACCCCCACACAAATACCACCAGTACGTTCCTGCAGAAGTTTCTGAAATGATGGGGACAGTCTAGCCTGTGTTGTCTGACACGGTAGCCAGAAGTCACAGGTGGCCATTAAGTACTTAAAATGTGGCTAGTAGGATCAAAACCCTAATATTTAAATTAAATTGAAAGTAAATCATACACATTCAAATTATTATGAATTTATATTAATGTAATTATCATTTATGTTTGTAGAGACAGAGTCTCACTTTCTCACCCTTGGTAGAGTGCCGTGGCGTCACCCAGCTCACAGCAACCTCCAATTCCTGGGCTTAGGCGATTCTCTTGCCTTAGCCTCCCAAGTAGCTGGGACTACAGGTGCCCACCACAATGCCCAGCTATTTTTTTGTTGCAATTTTGCCAGGGCCTGGTTTGAGCCTGCCACCCTCTGTGTATGGGGCTGACGTCCTACCCACTGAGCCACAGGCACTGCCCTGTAATTTTCATTTATTAATTAAAATTACTTATTGAAATTATTTAAATTAAAATAGCCACATGGTAGCTCTTGGCTACCATATTGGACAGCACACCAATTAACTGTAAGATTCTTGAGAGCTGGGATTGTGTTTTCATTTTTTTCGTATTTCTGGCCCCATAGGACAGGATCCAGCACTTTCTACACAAGAAATACTTATTGACATTTGAGTGGATGTCAGCAGCCTATGCATATTTCACTGTCATCATGTTGTGTGTGAGAGCTGAGACTCAGAAGCCCGGCAACTGGAGTTTAGGTTCTGGCTCTGCTGTGTAGCATTTATGTCAAGGGCAGTTGAACCTCTCTGTGCCTCAGGTTCCTTGTCTTTAAAATGGGCTATCAATACTACCTGCCTTGTAGGGTTGTAACAAGGATTAGATGAATTAATACATTTACTGTGAATTCAACAATGTAGTAAATATATTTGTTAGTTCTGAATGTGATGGTTGGCAGGTAATATGTTCTGTTAAATGCTGGTTATCATTATTGTCACGCCCAGGAGTTCTACAAACACTACACTGCTAACAAGTTAAATTTAAAGAGGCATCTTTTTATTAAAGAGCCAGCGAGTGGCGACTGTCTCAGTGTCCTGACATGGGGTTTCTGAAAGTAGCTCCGAGTACTTACTGGGACGGGCTTTTTAGGCTTGATCTGCATCCTGGTTAGCACGCAGGCTGTCCAGGTGTACCTGGGTAGGGTAGTAAGCAAGCATTATACACAAGCAGAATTTTACAATTAGTTAGCTATATATTTTTGTTTTAATATTTTCCTCTATACAGCTTAGTTTCAGTACTTTCCCCCTATACATCTTTGTTTTAGTACTTTCTCCACTTTATATTGTTTAAAAGTTAGCCCAGGAACAATTGATACCCCCGGTCTGTTTCCCAGGGAGTTAGCCAACCAAGAAACTTGGAGTGAACTAGAAGCGAGAAATTAATTAGTACTTTCCCATCTATCTTAGGAGTGAACTAGACTTAGTTCACTTTTTTTTTTTTTTTTTTTTTTTTGGAAGCTCCTGGTCCAGAGATTTGCCAGGAGTTAAGTGGTATTTTTCCATTATAGCCTAGACCTGACACCTTTCTGTCTTAGCCTAGGCCCACTAGGCCTAACAATTATATTGATTTTTTTATTGTTATTTATTGAGACGAGAAAGTAAGAGAAAGAGAATGAAGAAAATGAAATAAGCAGCACCTCTAGGCAAACAGGGCTGAGTTTTGTGCAAGGCTATATAAACCAGATACTTGAGAGATCTTTATGCATACACTATTTTATTTGAGGTTTTGAACCATCAAAAAGATTGCTGCTCTCATGTGTGCCATATGGAATGGACTATGGTGCAAGGTTGAAATAGCACAATAAATAAACATGGTGATAAAATGAAGTAATTGTAGAATACAGATGAAGTGTAACTTTTGTTATTGTTGCAATTTGGCCAGGGTCAGGTTTGAACCTGCCACCCTCGGTATATGGGGCTGGTCCCTTACCCACTGAGCCACAGGCACCTCCCAAAGTATAACTTTTTAAGAAAACAACCTGACCATCATGTATATTATAAATTAAATTGAATGTAATTGTAGCAAAATGTATCTTATAAAGAACGTCAGTGAGAATGTTGACAGTAATGACTTTATCCAGGAGCAGCCTTCTGTGGCTGTCACTCTGAACTGGTTGGGCCAGCAAGTGGGCCCGGTCTGCCTTCTGCAATGACAAAACAGATCACACATTTTCCCCTTTCTTGGTCTTGTATCTTTTTTCAACACACAGCTGATGAGTGAAATTTTAGAAATGTGCTAACTAGGAAAGCAATTTCCTTCTTTACATTCTGATTGTTATGTTGATTTATTGATCTATCTCCATTCAGGGGAGGGGAATGAGCTCTTGCTTTTTAAAAAAATAACAAATAGTTTTCATTTTTTGACATTATTCAGTATATAGTAGTTAGATTCTTACAAAATAATGTACTTCATAAGTATAGGCAAATGAAATTTCTTTTCTTTTTCTTTTTCTTTTTTATTGTTTGGACTTCATTGAAGGTGCAAAGAATTAGGTTATACTGATTGCATTTGTTAGGTGAAGTCCCTCTTATGATTGTGTTGAACCCCCAAGAGGTGTGCCATACACGGTGATCCTTGGTCTCCCTCCCTTTTCCCATGCCCTCTTTTCCCTTCCCCCACCTTGTATTAGATCTTCTGCCTCATGTTAGAGTTGAGTACATTGGATTCTTGCTTCTCCATTCTTGTGATGCTTTACTAAGAATAATGTGTTCCAACTCAATCCTGGTTAATACAAAAGATGTAAAGTCTCCATCTTTTTAATGGCTGAATTAATATTCCATGGTATACATATATCACAGCTTATTAATCCATTGAAGTGTCTTTTGTAAATTTTAGGATATTAAAAGGGTAAAAATGCTTTGGTTACATGAATTGCTTTTGTACAGTTTGAGTCTAAGTTTAAATGTGCTCCTCACCCAGATAGCATGCGTTGTGCTGGCGAGGTGTGAATTTACCCTTCCACATGCCCTCCCACCTCCTTGCTTTCTGTTGAGTTTTACTATCAATTGTGCATGTGAATGTTGATCAATTAATTGCAATTTAATAGCCAGTACATATGGTGCTTGTTTTTCTATTCTTGTGATATTTCACTTAGAAGAATGATCTCTCATTTCAACCAGATTCGTACTTCATCATTTTTTTTTAATGGCTGAGTATCCATGGTATACATATAAACGTTTAATTAATCCACTCATGTATGGATGGGCACTTGGGTTGATTTCAAATCTTTGCAATCGTAAATTTTGCTGCAATGAACATTTAGATGCATGCATCTTTTTGATCAAAATGACCTTTTTTTTTCCTTGGGTTGATACCCAATCGTGGGATTGCTGGATAAAAGCATAGGTGTACTTTTTGTTCTTTGAGGTATCTCTGTGTATCAATAGACATTAAGAAAGCATTTGACAAAATTTCAGCACTTTTTAATGATAAGAACTGTTAATAAGATGGGCATAGATGGAACATATCTCAAAATTATAAAAGCCATATGTGACAAACCCACAGCCAACATTGTACTGAATGGGGAAAAATTGAAAGCATTCCTGCTCAGACCTGGAACTGGACGAGGTTGCCCACTGTCACCACTTCTATTCAATATAGTGCTGAAAGTTCTAGCCAGAGAAATCAGATCAAGCTATTGCTCTTTGTTCATCATATGATCTGATATCTAGAAAACCCCAAAGGTTCTGCCAAGAGATTTCTGTAATTGATAAATAAATTCTTCAGGGTCTCAGGTAATAAATAATGTACACTAATCAATAGCATTCATGGACATCAATAGTCAAGCTGCGAATCAAATCAAAGGCTCAATACCTTTCACAATAGCAACAAATAAAATAAAATACCTAGGGGCATATTCAATTAAGATGAAAAAAGACCTCTACAGGGAGAACTGTGAGTCACTGAGGAAGGTCTCAGTTTTTGATGACTCAGGACATACCTTTCCCATTTGGGGAGAACTTTAGGGCATTACTGTATGTATTTTGGGATAAGAGGAACTGAAGCTCAAAGATATGCTCCTTGCTCAAAGCTACATGGTTACTAAATAATAGAATCAGAAATAGAACCTGGGTTTTGTGACTTACAGTTTATTTATTTATTTTATTATTATTATTATTAAATCATAGCTGCATACATTGGTATGATCATGGGGCATCATACACTAGCTTCATAGACCATTTGATACATTTTTATCCCAATAGTCAACATAGCCTTCCTGGCATTTTCCTAGTTACCGTGGCATAACATTTACATTTCACATTTGCTGAGTTTCACCCTTACCCTTGTAAGATGCCCCGTAGATGTGATTCACCAATATCCCTCCCTCCACCCCCTCCCCCTCCCTCTTCTCCCTGTCCCCCTTGTTCTTACTCTATCTCCCAGACTACAGTGCTGCCGCCCAAACTAACCTCTATTCTAAGCGATCTTTGGCCAGGCTTTCCTGAGTTCTGGGTATGCACCGTCAGCTCTTTCTTTATTGCTGACTTCCCTCCCTGACTTCAGGTGACGCTATAGGACAAAAATCATGATGCCTGCTGTTCTCATAGTTCAAGTCCCCTGAGAGAAAACTGTAACAGGCATCCATTGTTATGACACATTCAGACAGTGTAGGTCCATCTCAAATCTTAATATAATTCTCCAAAGGGTCATATTAAGTCCTTTATTCTTATGCAGCAATTCCAAGGTGAGAGTCACACCTCAGTCTGTTCTGCCTTACAGATGAAGGGATCATTTATTTAGATCTCCTGAGATCCCTGTGAGAGTCAAAAATATTTGAGTCCAGGGATCAGGCCTTCCTCTGTGCTGGAGGAGAGAGAATGAATATCAAATCATATTTTTATTCAAGGATATCTTCTGCCCAATATTTTCTCCACCAGAACCACCTCTCCTTTCTTTCTTTCTTTCATCTCTTATATAATTGAGGTGAGAGGATTCTAAAATCTGAGGCCAATTTGTTATTATTCTTTTATATATTTTTTGTAGATTCCACACATGGTGATTTTCCCATGGAATTCCTTATCTACTATACCTTGCAGTCATAGATGAAATCTCAAAATTAGCAAGCTATTACACTTACAAAAGCTTAATTATGTGATAATAAAATGAAACTGGCTTCATAATATCTATATTGTATGCTTAAAATATATGCAGATGCACTTATACAAAGCATTTGAGTAAGAAAATAACAGAATTAAAGAAAGTATGAAGGGAATCAGGCACAGACAAAAAGAAACATTCTGTTTCTGACACATAGGATATTGGAATAGATTGTTGAAAGAGACTAATTCTGCAGATATAATAAATATTTCTGTAAGATTTGTTTGTTCATTCATTCATAAAATAAAGATGGATATCTTGTATGTACCAAACTATGTGTAGTGATGTGGAATCCTGTGTAAGAACAATAAACGTTAGTCAGATGTCTTACAAAAAGTTATCATGCCTTTCTAATAAAAACTTCATACAATATCCTCTGAGTCTTCTTAGAAA
The DNA here is from genome assembly GCA_963574355.1 of Loris lydekkerianus. Taxonomy (NCBI): domain Eukaryota; kingdom Metazoa; phylum Chordata; class Mammalia; order Primates; family Lorisidae; genus Loris; species Loris lydekkerianus. Next base: position 2,406 of record CAUYPK010085020.1, on the reverse strand, counting down.
AATTATAAAGTGCATTGCAAAATGTTCAGTGCAGGAGTGTAGTGTTTTTCTCTTGATATACTACATAATATTCTTAGTTTCATTTTGTGACAGTAAGTCATTGATATTTTAGGTGTGAACTTTTATAATATAATAATTAACAATTATCATTTTCAAATGAGAATTCAAGTTACAGAAATGGGCACTTTTGAAATGACCTGAACTTTTTAAAATACAACCTATAGTCATAGTATTAAAAAAAAATAATAAAATAAAATAAAATAAAAAATATATATATAAACACACACATACATATATATTTATATGTATATATATATGTATTTATCTTTCTATGTATATATATTTACATACATATTTATGTATATAAATTTATCTTTTTATGTATATATATTTACATAATATTGATTTCTTTCAGTGACAAAAAAATATTTCATCATAAAGTTATGTAAATATACACAGACATGAAACTATTAATAGACTCCCTATTCTATCATTTGTAAAACTATAAAACCAAAGTGTTGTAAATTAAATATAAACAACATTAAAATATTGATGAACTTAAATAATAAATGAACATACTATTATATGAAGATTTGTTAAAATTAAATCCACCATTAAATAGAGAGTAGCACCATGCCAATTTGAAGTTGTTGAGTCCAAAGTACTTACTCTAATGTCTATAATGATTTCAATCCTGAATTCACTTTAATTTTGTCATTCAAACTACTCTAAATTTCATTTATACAATGTGTCATGAAGCCCTGTGGTCTTGGTTTAATAAGAAAATATAGTTTACTTATTTCTTGATCTCTGTACTTCTGTCATTAACCTGAAAACATTAAAAAGTAAGATGACGGAGAGATTAAAGACGGCGGCCGAGTAACAGCTTCCTTGCAACTGGGCACGACAAGTCTGGGGAGACAAGACTCCAGGCATCTCTGGCCGGTGGGATCTGCCTATAATCATCCCTTTGAGAACACAGGGAGCCAGCAAGGGACTTCTGAACCTCAAGAGGAGGACAAAAACTGTGGAAAACTGGCAAGTGGTTGCATGTGTTCAATCAACCTAATTATGCCAGCAACCATAAGTACAAGCAGTGTGAGACTGCAAACCAGAAAGGCCTTACCTGTGAACTGTTTTGGTGTTCTTGGACTTGGCACTCAGTTGAACTGCCTTGGGGAGAGCTTGAGCAGGACTGTGGAGAACTTTGGGCATTGTCAGGGGCCCCAGACGGAGCCACTGAGCTGGGCACAGGAAGCCATTGTGAAAGAACTTCCCCGGCAAGCTCCACCCTCAGGGTCCCAGAGCAAGGATCGAGCCGGACAAAGTAACCTAGTGACTGAGCAGCCTAAAAGCGGGGACTGAGCTGCCTTACAGGCTTAATCCTTAAGGGCAGAGTGACACGGTTTTGGCACACTGGAGCCTTGGGCTGTTGCCCTGGGTAGAGTGACGTGACGTCACAGCTCATAGCAACCTCAAACTCCTGGGCTTGGTGCCGCCCAGACCTTCATAGAGCTCTGCAGCGACCCCTGACCGGTGACTTGCACCCACCAGGCCTCGACATTCCCTGACCAGGAACAGTGGGAGCCATGCAACCCTGGGTCCTCCCTCCTGTGTCCTCCCAGCCTCCACACTAGCCCATTCATCAGGAATCCCTGAAAGCGACAAAGTGGCTTCACAAGGCACAGAGTCTCTTCTCCATGAGATTATGAAGGAGAACTTTCCAGACATGCCAAGAAATTCTGAAATTCAGATAGCAGACAGTTTCAGAACTCCAGCATGAATCAACCTGAATAAGACATCCCCCAGACACATCATAATCAATTTCACTAAAGTTAGTATGAAGGAAAAAATTCTGAAAGCTGTCAGATGAAAGAAAAACATTACCTACAAGGGGAAGAATATCAGAATAACTGCAGATCTCTCTGCTGAAACCTTTCAAGCTAAAAGAGGATTGTCATCGAATTTTAATCTCCTAAAACAAAATAACTTTCAACCCAGGATCCTGTACCCAGCTAAACTGAGTTTCCTTTATGATGGAGAAATTAAATACTTCAATGACATTCACATGTTAAAGAAATTTGTCATAACAAAACCAGCTCTCCAGGATATTCTCAGACCTATCTTCCATAAATACCAGCATAATCCTCCATCACAAAAGTAAACCCACCCAGAAAATTTTGATCGTACTCCAACTTCCACAGTCGCAAATGGATAAAAAATGTCCACCGGACTCTCTAAAGGCTTATCAATACTCTCAATTAATGTGAATGTTTTAAATTGTCCTCTAAAGAGTCACAGGTTGGCTGACTGGATACAAAAACCTAAGTCAGATATCTGCTGAATACAAGAATCACATTTTACATTAAAAGACAAATATAGACTCAAGGTGAAGGGATGGTCATC
>CAUYPK010085017.1:0-17992 GCA_963574355.1 Loris lydekkerianus | reverse complement strand
ATTCATAATTGCTAAGTCATGGAAAAAGCCCAAGTGCCCATCAATCCACAAATAGATTAATAAATTGTGGTATATGTACACCATGGAATATTATGCAGCCTTAAAGAAAGATGGAGACTTTACCTCTTTCATGTTTACATGGATAGAGCTGGAACATATTCTTCTTAGCGAAGTATCTCAAGAATGGAAGAAAAAGTATCCAATGTACTCAGCCCTACTATGAAACTAATTTATGGCTTTCATATGAAAGCTATAACCCAGTTATGACCTAAGAATATGGGAAAGGGGGAGAAGAAGAGGAGGGGGGGATGGGCAGAGGGAGGGTGATTGGTGGGATTACACCTGCAGTGCATCTTACAAGGGTACCTGTGAAACTTACTAAATGTAGAATATAAATGTCTTAACACAATAACTAAGAAAATGCCAGGAAGGCTATGTTAACCAGTGCGATGAAAATATGTCAAATGGTAAATAAAACCAGTGTATGGTACCCCGTGATTGCATTAATGTACACAGCTATGATTTTATAAAATATATATATATCTAAAAATGAATTTCATGACAATTAACTCAAGTTGTACCTTAATAAAGCTGTTTTTAAAAATATGAAAAAATAAAATGAAAGGTTATATTGTAAAAGAAAAAGAAAACATTTACTGATCGTTTGCTCTGAGCTGATGATGAGTCTGCAAACACACACCAGCCAGTCCTCAAAGAACTAACATGCAAAAGGGAAAAGAACAAGCACCTGTCCTCTTTCCCACCTGTCCTCCTGGGCTTTGAGTGTAGACTAGCCATCTTTTACTTTGCATGATCATTTTCTTTTCTTTTCTTCTTCTTCTTCTTTTTTTTTTTTTTTTTTTTGCAGTTTTTGGCCAGGACTGGGTTTGAACCCCACCACCTCCGGCATATGGGGCTTGGCACCCTACTCCTTTGAGCCACAGGCACTGCCCCTTTGCATGACCATTTTCCATCTTCTGGAACTCTACACAGTTACCCAAGAGCAGCAAAATGCCTTGAGACACAGTATCAAATAGGTGTCGAGCTCCTCCTTCTTGGGCTAGGCCTAGACCTTCAGGAGCTGCTGTTGACCAACACTACGAGTCCTGCTAGGCTCTTCATGGCCTGACAGCTTATAGCAAGAGCCTGACACCTCCATGCTACTTACAGAGCTGCAGAAACCTTATCTCCATCTGAGACTTTTATCACTGCCACCAGAGAAGTTACTGCCTCCCAGCCATACCTAGGGCAGAAGAGACACCAGTCTAAATTATGCCATGGGCTTCAGCCTGCCTTGGGAACCTGTTCCTTTTCATGACCCTCCAAATAAGAAACTCAGTCACCCACCAACACCCCACTCAGGTGTCACATCTTTGTAGAAACCTTCCCACTTCCCCCATGCAGAATGTGTTAGACACTCTTGTCTCATAAACCACCAGCACCATCTGCTTTCTTGACGATTTTTATATCAGTATTCATAAAAGATATTGGTCGGTAGTTTTCTTTTGGACTCAGAGTGAGGCTGGCCTCTTCACAGAATGAATTAGGAAATATTTCCTCTTCTATTTTCTGGAAGAGTTTGAGAGGACTGGTATTATTCTTTAAATGTTGAATAGAATTCACTAGCAGTGGTTCTGAAGTTTTTTTGATAGGTGAGTTTTTGATCACTGATTTAATCTCTTGTTACAAATCTGTTCAAATTTTCTATATCTTTTTTGAATCAGTTTGGTCACCTTCTAGAAATTTGTCTTTTTAATTCAGGTTATCTAATTTGTTGGCCTATAATTGTTCATAGTGTTCTCTTATAAACCTTTTTTATTTCCTTGAGGTCGGCAGTAATGTCTTTACTTTCATTTCTAATTTGAATAATTTGAGTCTTCTCTTTTTTTCTTAGTCTAGCTAAAGCTTGTCAAAGAATGAACATTTGGTTTGGTTGATCCTCTGATATTTCTGGGTTCTTTTATATATGTTACCCCACCCCCACCCCATAGTAGTAGTTGAGGGAAAAGTGCCCTTCTTAGGTACAGACCCAGAGGAGACATGGGTGCCTGAGGAGCTGAGCTTCTGAACCCTTATACCCTGGAACTCTGTCCTGAGGATGACCTGGCAGCCTCTTCTGAGTGAGTGACTCAGAGGCCCCGGCTAGGGAATGTGATCCATGTCCTTAGAATGTGCAGGCGAGGAGTGGTAAGCTCAGTGGCCCATGTGAGGATGGATGTGAAGCCAGGTGAGAGGCTGGCCCAAAGTTTGCAACACAATATGCTGCTTTCAATATACTTCAAGTTTAGGCAATTTAAAAAGGAAATTGTCACCATCTCTCACCCTAACATAATTGATTTAGCTCCTAGCATTTCGGTCTAATCTCCAGTCTCTGTTAACCTGTGTCAACAGTGATGATAACCAGCTGGTAACTTACCTGTCCCTGCATAGTCTTGTTACTCATCACTTTCAGTCACTGCAGGTGATTCTGTTAGGGAAGCGTTTCCAGTGTTTTTCTGACACAATGAACACTGGACAGACATTCTGGTAAAATAAGTGCTTTCTTCTTCTGGATGATTTTCTTAGGCCCCATTTATCAGGGGTGAATGCACTGTCCAGAACTCACAGGTGACAGGACTCCTGACTGGCTTTGGCAGTACATCCTGCCTGCAGAAGCACATCCTTTCCCTGGTTCCCAGACTACCCCTGCCTTTGCATTTTATTTTATTTTATTATATTTTGTAGAGACAGAGTCTCACTTTGTCGCCCTGGGTAGAGTGCCTTGGCATTACAGCTCACAGCAACCTCTAGCTCCTGGGCTTAGGTGATTCTCTTGCCTCAGTCTCCTGAGAAGCTGGGACTACAGGCACCCAGCACAATACCTGGCTATTTTTTTGTTGCAGTTTGGCAAGGGCCGGGTTTGAACCTGCCACCCTTGGTGTATGGGGCTGGCACCCTACTCACTGAGCCACAGGCACCGCCCACCTCTGTATTTTAGTGTGTAAAAAAAATGCTACTAATTTTTAGTAAGTATAAAATCAATGCCAGCTTCCTGGAGTCCAAAAATTAAAAATTAAAATTAACAAAAAGAAGACCTCTCATGCTGCGTGTGACTTACTTGACTTCTTAATGGATTTGTAATATTTAGCCCTGAGTGTGAGCAGGCTGCTCTGAGCATATCTGTAGCTTCCTAGTAGCTTGATGCCTTGAGCCCTCTTACCTTGACATTATAGAGCTGCCCCAGGGGAAAATGTCCATTTTAAAATTTACTGGTTAGGTTTTGTACGCTTATTTGCACGCCAGAAGAAAAGGAAGTATTTTCCAACTTATTGGCTGTGTTTTTCCCTGTGGGGGTTGACTGCGCCTGTGCCCACCCTTTATCCACAGCTGTTCTCATTTAGTCTGAGCATCTCTTTATGTGTCGATGGCCACTCCTCTGTTGCCTTTAACCAAAAAAAGTAGAAGGCACCAGAATAGAACAAAACATTTCCATTTTTCTCGGTTTGCTTCTGTAGAGTTTGCTGATATCCTATGTCCTGTCCTTTGATACTCTCTGGGTCATTCCTTAAATGGCTTGAGGCCTGCGGCTAGGCCAGTGTCTGCATAGTGGGCTACTCTCTCCTGCTAAGTATCTGAGCCCATTTGCAGGGTCCTGGGAGGAACTCCAGGATGGGATGGAGGAGGAGGAAGAATGGTCCCTAGAGTGCTGGACGTACCCCAGGCCAGGTCCTGGCCTCTTTTTGGCCCCTCTGAAGATGAGCTGGACAGGTGACCATGACATGGCCTGTATGAAGGGGCTGCCCTGGTGTTGTCTGCTTCCTCTCCCAGCCTACTCCTGTGGAAGCAGTGGGAGCCTCCTGGCTCCAAGACACCCTCCCCCATCTTCCCTGGGCCCCCAGGGGACAAGGTGATGGTGGCCTTCACTCAGGCAGACCTGCCAGTGGGCCTTTCAGTGGGCACTTGTGGTGAGGTGTATTCAGATGCTGTATTTGGGTCTCATGCTGCAGATGCCCTTCCAGGAGGACATCTCTGTGGCTTTTTCCCTCTACCCTCCCTTCCCGTGGACCACTATCCCTCTAGTGGGACCTGCTCCATCTAGCCAGGTCCCCCATTGGTGAGCAGGGACCCACCTTAGAGGTTGGCAGATGGAAAGCACTTGAGGGGCTGTTCAGCACATGGGTAATGATCTATTTCATCCTTTTCCAGCTGTGTTGGGGTGGAAGAGGAGGAGGCACCAGACATTGACATATACCACTGCCCGAACTGTGAGAAAACCCATGGGAAATCCACCTGTAAGTACTGTGGCCCATGCCACCCCTCACTGATTAGAGCAGTGTCTACCCCATCTGGATTGCATGGAGTGTAGGACCTCTGCTGAGTGTGGGTGTCTGCTGGGGGTGAAATGCCCTGGGTAGCACTAGACAGCAGTGTCACAGCCTAGAGAGCCCTGCTTGTGGGGGCCCTGCCAGTCTATCTTACTGTCTCTCTAAGCCTGCTGTGGCCCTTCCTCATTGGCTCCTGCCCACAGAGGCAGTTATGCAAAGACCCCATTGGCCTTCTGAGGCTTGGGCAGAAGTCACATACTTGGTACCTGCAATCACCAGGCCTGCTAAGTTGGGTGACGGAGACTTGGGTAAGTGGTGTTGCAGGAGCCATCCTGGGGCTCCAGCGCAGCCCTGCCCAATTGCCACTATCACACAGGAGTAGGCCCAGATGACATTTTTCTGGGCATGTGCATTGTTGGTGAGCTTTGCCCTCTCCTCCTTCTCTAGCACCCCTTGTCCTGCCCATCTCCTTCTTCTGGAGAATCTTAGGGGAAGTTTGCCTTTTCCATACTGTCTGCTGTTTGTGTCCCAAGGGATGAAGGCTTTATTGCCACTCCCTTTTCCTCTAGTCCCTGTCAGGTATAGCAGGTCCTTAGGGGGCTCCCATGATGCAGGCATGGCACATGCTATGCAGGTTCACCCAGGTGGGCTGGAGGTGATGTGAACCTTGAGCTCCAAAGCTGAGTCCAAGTTGCAAGAAGGGAGCAGTGCCATGGTCTATAGGACCTTGGGAAGGGTGTGGCCTAGGGACAGTACAGATGGTATCGATGCAGGGGTGTGTGTATGTGTGTGTGTGTGTGTGTGTGTATGTTAATGTGGCCTCTAGTTTCTGCCTGAGTTAGGGGTCTTGGGTGCTCACAGAAGCTTCAGGCTGGACTTGGGCCTTGGATATGTCAACCGATCACAGGCCTGCTATCATGAGCCCCAGGCTAGCCGAGCCACCCTACAAGTCCTTAGCTGCAAGTTGAGAGTCTGGACTCTTATAGCTCACATAGGATGAGTTCTGTGATTCCAGGGGAGGTAGAGGAGGACAGAGGCATGGGTGGAAGCCCCCTGGCACCCCTGTTCTGTGGATCAAGTGTTGAGGGTGCTTTGGGGCTTGGCCTGGTGCTGACACTGGGTGCTGGGGTGAAGCAGGGGCACTCTGGGGACTTTGTAGCCTTTCTTGGTGTCTCTGAGCACTGTGTGCCTGGGCTATATCTGTCCATTACTGGGCAACGTTGGTAGCTCTGTGGTTTCAGCTCTTGATTCCTGCTCCTCAGTACAGCCTCAGCACCTGGCAAAATGCTGCCAGATACATGAGTGGGTGAAGACATGTAGGCTGGGGGTTCTTGAACTTCCCAGTCTGATGGTCTGCTTGAAGGAGGTTCTAAGATTCCTACATTGCCTTCACACCCCCACCTCACATTTATGTCACATTTATGCTCAGAGTGTGTCTGCTTTGTGACAGGGAATTAACCCATCACTGGTCACTACTTCAAAGCAGATAAGGGATAGGAAGGGTCATCCCTGTCCAGTTAACCAGGTGATTCTGGCACCCATCTGGAAAGCTCAGGGTCTAGTTGACTTTACAACAGGAATAAGACAAACACAGCCCAATGGCCAAGCTTCTGGTGGGATCTGGGGTTGCATTATTAAGCCTAAGGGGGCAAATGTCAGGGCAGAGCAGTGTTGGAGCCAGAATACCTCAGCAGGTGCTCCCCTAGAGGTAAGGCTCCCTGAGGGACCCCTGTGGAGGGCTCAGGAGAGTGCTGGGGCTGCGCTGCTCTTATGTGGTTGTGTAGCAGGTGCTTATGTGTGTCACTTGAGAAGAGGGTTCTAGATTGTTAGAGAAGACGAAGTTGGAAACCCCATGCCAGGAACCTCTTACCCTGGCAGTCAGCGCACGTTCTGAGGGGTCCTCACTTGGGTTGGGGGCTATCTTGTGAGTTAGGGCTAGGATAGGGCAATGGTGGGGTGTGAGGGCTAGACAGGTTGTGCATGCTGTGCATGTTGGTGATGCAAAACATTGATTTCTCCAGCATCCCCAGGTTTTCCCAGAAACAGCCTATATCCAATGATGGCATCCTGCCCTCTGCAGGAAGCATGTGTGTTTACAGAGAATTCAGACAGGCATGGGTGGTCCTCACTTGCTCTTTATAGAAGCCAAGAGCCCAAATGTGGAATCCCCTTCCCGTATGTTGAAGCCATCTTCAGGCAGTGATGTTGTAGACCAGCAGACAGTGCTAGGATTGTAGCTGGTAGAAACCCAGCCCCCCACTGTCTATGCACATGTATGTACATGTATACATATATGCGTGTGTTTGCATGTGTATGTGCACATGTGAGTGTCTTAGTACATGTAGGCTGCTATAACAAAATACCACAGACTGGGGGACTTAAATAATAGAATGTCTCACTCTGTCACCCTGGGTAGAGTGTGGTGGCATTATGGCTGATAGCAACCTTAAATTGTTGGGCTTGAGCCTATCCTCTTGCCTCAGCCTCCTGAGCAGCTGGAACTAGAGGTACCCACCACAATGCCTGGCTAGTTTCTCTATTTTTTTAGTAGAGACAGGGTCTCACTCTTGCTCAGGCTAGTCTTGAACTCCTGAGCTCAGGCGGTCCACCTGCCTCTCCCTCCCAGAGTGCTTGGATTATAGGTATGAGCCACCATGTGTGGTGCCTGGCTAGTAATAGAAAATTTATTTCTCATAGTTCTGGAGGTTCCAGCAGTTTCAGTGTCTGGTGAGGAGCCCTCCTCATAGAGGACACCTCCTCACGTGGTGGAAGGGGCAAGGCACCACTCTGGGGCCTTCTTTATAAGGATATGAATTCCATTCATAGGGCTTCATCCCCATGACCTTATCACTGCCCAATAACCCCATCTCCTGATACCATCACCATGGGGTTCAGATTTCAACATGAATTTTGGTGAGGCATGTGCATGTGCGTATACTGAATGTGCTACATAAATTCTGTGAGTCCTTATTGAGTAGCATGTGCTCCACAAGGGACAGAGGTACACAGCTCTAGCCCCTTTGCTAATGTGTATACTCAGATTTGAAATGAACCTATGCTGCAGCCAGAGCCTGTTTGTGATGCCCAGTTGGTCTTTGTATCCTTCCACACCAAAGCACCTTGATGACAGCCCCTGCATGTCCCTAGAGAAGCTCCAAGCTGGTGAACCCTGAGTTCTCTGGAGACCCTGAGCCTGCTTCTACCTTTCCTACCCCTGCTGCCCTGGCCTGGGGGTGGGGTTCACAGCAGGACAGGGATGGGGACAGGGACATTGCAGGGGTTCCCAGAGTAAGCTGTGTCTAGTGCCCAGTCCTTACACTTTGCTTTGACAGTACGGATTGTAGAGTTCCTCCCCATGCTGTCCCAATGTGTCCCTTGAGCTACTCTTAGCCACAGGCCCCACGGGTTTACCTGACTGATGCAGATTTGGTACAGGGCCCAGTGATCCCGGCCAGGAAATTGGCACAGCATCTCTATCTGATAGAAAGGCATAGGAGGAGCAGCATAGTGGATAGCAGCAGCCCTGAATCACACCTGTGTGGTGTGCTGAGAAGCCTGATAAATTACTTACCTTACTGGACTTACTCTCCTCATTCCTAGGATAGGCTGTGTCCTGTCCTGCAGGGTTGGATGACACAACTCAGCAGCTGTCCATATGGGTGCACCACCATGGGGACAAGAGTTATCACAGTTTCTGCATATTGTCTCCCAAGACAGAGCACTCTAGGTGCCTTCTGCTGGAGATCTCAGCACAGCCCCTCATCTTTGCATCAGTTAAGTGGGGACCCTGTCCCCTGAGGTTGCAGGTGAGGGGGTACAGTCCAGGGGACCCTGGCCACATCTAGTATCCTCAGAAGCTGCCATTGATAAAATAGTGGCCATATGGTTAGGTGATGGGGAGAATGCCCCCACTCAGCCAGCCTTGTGGGGCCCTCTTGGGCTGCCCTTTGAAGCACCCACCTTCCTGGCACCATTTCTGTGGTGCTGTCCCCTCTATCTCAGTCGACTCAACTAGCACCAGGACCTCTCCTAGCTGCAGTGTCTTGGCTGCCACGTGACCAGCGGGACTGCTTCTGGCTCTTGCCTGAGCCACCTCCATTAGGGCCTCCATCACAGCCCTTCCTTAGATCCCTGCTTGTTCTTGGTGTTCCTCACAGCTGGTGACCCTGAGCATAGGCAGGGAGACCACGCTTGGTGCAGAAAGCCCAGATCTGGAACCTTCCTCTCTGGGGCCCTCTTGGCTCCCCAAGGAGTGCACATGACTGCCTGTTTCCTTGGGACTGTTCAGACAGGGAAAGCACTTTGTAAACTTTAAAGCACACACAGCACCCATAAGGTCACTTCCTCAAGCAACAGTAAGTCTAGTGGCAAGATGGTGGTGTTCACAGAGCCACTGAGGTTTAGGTCAGGAGGGCCTGGGTCATCATCAAGGGTGTCTCCCTCCACACATACCCCCACCGGCTGAGTATCTCAGCACCACCCCCCACCCCAGGGCCTGCCTCAGCCCCTTGCTTAGCTGAGCTTTTTAAGAAGCAGAACTCCTAGGCATCTGTCACTTGGGTGACACCCACCCCAGTGCTCCCAGCCTCATGTGCAGCTGACCTACTCAGTGAGTGCTCGTAAGCTGCACCAGGAAGACAGGTCAGAGTTACCTGTGACCTCAGCATTGTCTGGCTCAGGCTGGCACCAAGAGGGCAGGGTATGGATTGAACTGAGCCTATTCCTGTTGACAGTCTTGAAGGCAGGTGCTTCTACTTTCCCCTTTAAGGTGTCCTGAAGCTGAGTGGCCAGTGCAACAATGATGGGGGACCCCCATCTGCTCACTGGTGCTCCCTCGGGCCCACTGTGTGCTGGCCTGGCTCTGGGGTCAGAAGGCATGCAAAGATGAGCCCAGGGATCTGGTATGAACACCAAGCCTGTGAACAAGCATCTGCTGTACCGGGTTGCTCTGCTGTGTAGAGGAGCCCAGCAGAGCTGTGGAACATGTGCTGTGCATGTGCCAACTTAAACCCACAGCCACCTCATAAAGCTTCTGTGAACATCTTTCTGTTAGGGATAAGGTACAGAGATAACAAGTAACTTGCCTTAAGTCACACAGGATGAGTGGACAAGAGACTTGAACCCTTCTGATTGCTCATTTGTGCCTGATGCTGCCATTAGTAGTTCTGTCTTCCAGCCCTGAATCTGCAGGTTCTTGCCAATTTCCCTTGCAAATGGTTCTTGCCTATTTTTCATGGACAGGGTGATCAAGCACAATGAAAGGGTTCTTTGAAACCAAAGGGCCCAGTCCCACCCAGCCCTTCCCTTTCCTGGGATGTACAGGTAGCAAGTCCTGCTCAGGACAGACATTGTCACTGAGTGGTCATCAACTTCCTTTGTCCCCATAGCTACCAAGACAGGGGAAGGGAACATAAGTCTTTCTGGGGCCACCTCCCCTGCAGCCCTAACCTTGTCCTTATCTGTGAAGGATGGGCCTTACCTGCCTCTGCTCTTGAATCCAATATCTCCTTATTGCCCAGGGGTCACAAGCCAAGCAGCTCCTAGGTAGGGCATCTTTGTGCCCTGGTGGCCAGTCTCACCTGAGTCACTCTGCGTCTGCCCTAAATAAGTAGGAAGCTGTGAGTCAGGGACATACAAGGGTGGAGAGGAAATTGCTTCCCTTCCTTTAGTGGCTTTAAGCCTAGTAGGCATGGATATGTGTACACGGGACTTGGAGGTCTAGCAGGCATATGTGCATACGTGTGCTTGTGTACACATCATTGTGTGTACAAACATGCATGTATAAAAAGTCCAAAATATGTGTGCCTGGTGCCCTGGGAGGAGATGTGCCCTGGGGCAGGACAGAGAGGCTATTAAGAGAATACCCAAGGGTGGGGGGGACTGCCTAGAGAAGAGAAGATGTGCACTGACTAGGTAGGAAGGTGGGAGAGAGCCAAAATAGTGGTGTCCAGGCTGCCCCTACCCTTGGCGATGACTGCCAGGGCAATGAAGGTCCCAGCAGGGGGAGGACAGAGCCTAACTGTAGAGTCCAGGCAGGAGGTGTCATCTTGCCATGGGATAGAGAGGCTGAACCTTAGCTAGGAACCTTTTCAGGAGGTGCCTCTGTGGTGGTGTCAGCAAACTTGGGGCCTGAATGTGAAGGGATCCCAGGACACCCTCGCTTCTGGGGCACAGAGCAGTAGACAGCAGTGTCATCCATCAGAAGGTGTGGGGTGAGTGGGCACCCGAGACTGGGGAGAGGGTGGACTCCTCAGTGTGTGTGTGGAGGGAAGCTGAGTGGGCTGGGGTCCTCAGGAGAGGTGTGGTGTGGTGCTGTGCTGAGGCTGCGCTCGGTACCAGGCCCTACCTCCTGTCTCCCTCCACAGTGAAGAAGAAGCGGACCTGGCACAAACACAGCCCAGGGCAGGCACCTGAAGTCAAGCCCGTGCAGAATGGCAGCCAGCTCTTCATCAAGGAGCTGCGGAGTCGGACCTTTCCCAGGTGGGGCCCCAGGGGCTGCCCTTCCCCTCCTTAGGCATTGCCCTCCTCCTGCCATGCTCCATCAACTACAGCCAGGGGACTCACACTCTGTTCTTCATCTATCCTTCCATCTGTCCTGTCCATCATCAGGGACTCCTAATGTTGAGAGATTGGGGAGCAGGGAACCTGTCTCCTGGAGGCAATGTGGCCCCCACTTGCAACCCTAGTGCTCTTGGCAGATGGGCTGACCTCTCCTCCCCTTTGTCAGCACCTCAGGGCGAGAGGACAAGCACTGGTAACTGTTGGCCTCTGGGCAGAAAGGACCTCTCTCCCGATGTGAATGGGCCGGACACTTGCCAGATAGTCTCTTGAGCCTTTGGCTCATGGGCTGCTTTCTGTTCCACAAGCAATGGCAGGTATCCTTACAGCTCCCTCTTAGTGACTTCCACCACCCCACCTTTGCTCTGCATGAAGGCAGGGGACAGAACTTGGTCTTCAGGGAGTGGCTCTTGATAAGGAACAGAGGCGAGTTGGAAACAGTTTCTGCTTGTTTGACAGTCTTTATCTCTCTTGCACTTTTAAAGGGTAATTTCACTGTTCACAGAATTCTAAGTAGTGGATTTTTTCTTTTGATGCTTTGAATATTTTGTCCCATTCCATTCTTCCTGGTGAGATTTCTGATGAGAAATCTAGAGGAACTCTTATCTTGGCTCCTCTATGGGTAAGGTGCTTTCCTCCTTTGGTTTCTTCCTCACCCTTTGCTGAGATACAGTTCATATACCCAGTTTGCCTACTTAAAGGTGTAGTTCAATATGTGCACCATCACCAGTCAATTTTAGAACATTCTTATCACCCCCAAAAGAAGTCCCATAACCTTTGTCTATCACCCCAGTCTTCCCCTCACCCTTCCCTGTAGCCCTAAGCAACTATTAATGTACTTTTTTGTCTTTAAAAATTTTTTTTTTTTTCCAGTCTTTGGCCAGGGGTGGGTTTGAACCCACTACCTCCAGCATATGGGTCCGGAGCCCTATCCCTTTGAGCCACAGGCACTGCCCCTTTTTTTGTCTTTATAGATTGGCTTGTCTTGGAAATTTTATATAAAGGGAATTATACAAGTCTGTGACTTGTTTATTTCACTTAATAGAAGGTTTTCAAGATCCATTCATGTTGTAGCATGTGTACCTCATTTCTTTCTTATGGTCAAGTAGAATTCCATTGTGTAGACAGTCCACATAGATATTCTGTTTACCCATTTGTCAGATGATGGATATTTGTTTTATTTCTACTTTTTGGCTCCTATGAATAATTTTGCTATAAAAATTTGTGTACAAGTTTTTGTGTAGACATATGTCTTTATTGTTCTAAGGGGTAGAATTACTGGGTCATATGGTAACTCCATGTTTGATTAAGAAACTGCCAGGCTATTTTCCAAAGCAGCTGTACCATTTTGCATTTCTGCCAGCAATGTGTGAGGAGGGTTCCAGTTTCTGCACATTCTCCCTAGCACTTGTTATTAATTGACTTTTTTATTCTGGCCATGCTAGTGGGTGTGAAGTGGTATCTCATTGTATTTTGATTTACGTTTCTCTAATGACTGAAGATGGTGAGTGTCTTTTCATGTGTTTACCAGTCTTTGTATATTTCCCTTGAAGAAATAACTATTCAGATCCTTCGCTTGTTTTAAATATTTTTGGTCCTTGTATTACTAAATTTCAAAGTTTTTTATATAGTACATTATAGATATAAGTCTGTTATCCAATATGTGATTAGCAAATACTCTTTTTACTTTCTTAATAGTATCCTTTGAAGCAGAAGTTTTTTTAATTTTGAAATCCAGTTTATCTGTTTCTTTTTGTTGCTTGTGCTTTTGTTGCTATATCAAAGAATCCTTCGTCAAGTCCAAAGTCATAAAGAATTTATCTCTTTGTTTTCTTCTAAGAATTTTATATTTTTAGCATATGCAGTTTGTTCTTTGATACATTTTGAGCTAATTTTTATATATGATATAAGGGTAAGGATCTAACTTCATTTTCTTTTGCATTCATCTATCCATTTGTCCCAGTACCATTTGTTGAAGACTATTATTTTGCTGTTAAATGGTCTTGGCACCCTTATCAAAACCAACTGGCCATAGATAAATGTGTTTGTTTCCGGATATACACTTTTATTCCTCTGATCTACATCTGTTCTTATGCCAGTACCATACAATCTTGATTATTCTAGCTTTGTATAAGTTTTGAAATCAGAAAACATCAGAAAGTCCTCCAATTCTTTCTTTTTCAAGTTTGTTTTGGTCATTCTGGGTCCCTTGCATTGTCCATATGAATTTTAAGATCAGCTTGTTAATTTCTATAAAGATGTTAGTTGGAATTCTGAAAGGCATTGCTTTCAATTTCTAGATGACTTTGGGAGTATTGCCCTCTTAAAAATGTTCAATCTTCTGATCTATGAACATAAATGCTTTTCCATTTATTTAAATTTCTCAAATTTCTTTCAATAATGAATGATTTATAGTTTTTAGAGTATAAATTTTACACTTCCTTTGTTAAATTTATTCCTAAGTATTTTATTCTTTTTGGTATTCTTATAAATGGAATCTATTTCTTAATTTTATTTTCAGAACATTTATTGTTAGTGTATAGATGTATAATTTTTATATATTGATCTTATTTTCTGTAACTTTACTGAACTATTTAATAGTTTATTAATTCTAATAGTTTTTTAATTGGTTCCTTGGGATTTTCATGTCATTTGTAGATAGATATAAATGTAGCTTTACTTTTTCCTTTCCAGTTTGGGAAAGAAAATTTTTTTATACTTCTTTTTCTTGCTTAATTGCTATGGCAAGAACCGCTGGTATAACCCTGTTTTCTTTGGGTTTTCCCAAGAATTCCTTATTAAATAGAGTCTGTGTCTTTCAGCTCTCTTAAGTTATAATCAGCTGTTAATATATTAATGTATGGTGGTAAGGTTTGGGGGAGAAGAAATAGTCTATAAATATATGATTAAATCTCAGTTTTATAGTTTGCCTTAGTCTCTGGGCTGTGACTTTCAGAGCATTTCTCATCCTTTTATTTTCCCTCTTCTTAACTCAAGATGGGAAGGCTGGGGGACTGGAATTAGTTAGTTGCCTTTCCCCCTGTAAGAGAAAGGTCTGATAAAGTAGTTTCCTCTGGATGGCAGATTTTCATTATGGAGAACACTCTGGACAGATATATAAAAATGGTTCCTGATGGAGGTGAGAATTCACCTCTGAGCTGTTAAGTGGATCTGGCTTAAAACTATTCACCCAGCAGAATAGTTTGGCTGAGTCAAAGGGAAAGCAAGAAGCTAGGGCATAGAAAATGAGGCAGTTGGAAATCCAATATAGCAACTGAGAAAGTATAATTTTTATTTAAAGGAAAGCAAAGATAAGCATAGGATTTTCTAGGAGAGTGGAAAAGCATCCCCCTTGCGACCTCACACAAAAGTCATACACCAATACTTTCATCCCAATTCCTCCTACATTCGTCTATAAGAATTCCCACTCAAAGAAGAAAAAAACACAACAAAAACAAAAGAATTCCCACTCAAAAGGCTGGGCGTAGTGGCTCACACCTGTAATTCTAGCACTTTGGGAGGCTGAAGCAGCTGGATTGCCTGAGTTCACAAGTTCAAGACCAGCCTGAGCCAGAGTGAGACCCTGTGTTTAAAAAAAGCTGAGTGTTGTGGTGGGTGGCTGTAGTCCCAGCTACTTGAGAGGCTGTGCCAAGAGAATCGTTTGAGTCCAAGAGTTTGAAGTTACTATGAGCCATGACACCATAGCATTCTACTGAGGGTGACAAAGTGAGACTGTCTCAAAAAAAAAAAAAAAAAAAAAAAAAAAGTATTACCACTCGTTCCCTACAGGCCTACAGGTATACTGTCCTAGTTTCATTGGTTGTGGATTAACTCAGTTGTCACGTAAATCCAATTTTCTTTACTCTATATCAACTACTATCAATTGCTATTTTACTAGAATGGTATGGCATCTATTCTCATGATGTTTGTATCAAGTATGGCATGCATTGTTCTGTGCCAAAAATCCTTACCTTTTTTTTATGAGGAGATCAGTCACAGGCTAATCGTCAGGTGTCACAGACTAGAAGTTGTATTTTGTAGGAATAGCATGTGCTGGGTAAACTAGGTCACACCGACCCAAAATTCCTCATTTCAGGGTCTTTTCCAACTTGTCCAGAAGGCCACAATTCTCTCCCACCTCCCAGTAGCTCCTTTAACATATTTCCATCCCTAATCAGTTTCTTTTTCTCTTCCTCTGACTGAATCAGGAGGGGA
Organism: Loris lydekkerianus; assembly: GCA_963574355.1. Taxonomy (NCBI): domain Eukaryota; kingdom Metazoa; phylum Chordata; class Mammalia; order Primates; family Lorisidae; genus Loris; species Loris lydekkerianus. Next base: position 2,915 of record CAUYPK010085017.1, on the reverse strand, counting down.
TCTTGACCTTAAGAACCTAGTAGAGGTAAAAGCCATTAAAGTGTAGGTATCTTCTAAGACCTTCTGAGTTTAAACTCTTAACCTGGTCTACACTTAACTTCTAACAATTGGACATATGTTACTGCTTAAATGGTCTTATAAATTACTGCCTCCAACAACTTCTGCTTCAGAATTTTTCTGTATTTTCCCTACTCCCGAGATTTTGGGGATAGTTGTTTGCCCTATGGCCTCCCATTCTCTGATGAATCGCAGAACATTTGTTGATAATTCAGTATGTTCAGCTTTCCTCTTGTTGTGAGGATGGGAGTGATGACTTCTAAGCTCTTTACAGTCCAGTTCTACATTATCTTAGCCACTTTGCATTAATGAGGTGCTTTCAGCACCTCATTGAGATGTTGAGTTATGTTGACAAAAATCACACAATCTGTAAATTAGAAAGAAGACCTTATTCTTAAAATTGGGTACCACAAATGAACACATGTATATGTGAAAATTAAAAAAAAAAAAAAAAAAAAAAGGGTACCACAACCTGTAGGTGAGAAATGGAGCCTTTGGTTAAAACCTAAAGATCAGTGCTTTAAAAGTGAGAGAAAGTAGTAAAAGTACAGAAGTTTACGTTAAACAGGATGGCCGAATATACACATTTAACAAGCTATAGGAAGAGTCATGACTATTTATGAAAAGAGCAACACAGCATGTGCACTTGAGCTTCATGCTACTCCATGGGTCGCAAGTTCAGTAGAGGTATTAGCCATGATCTATGGGTGGTGTTGGGGGCGGGCCCTCTGTTGCCAAAAGGTGAAGGAGAGGACCGGAAAACCCTCTCTGGACAGCCTCTGCAGACTGATTAGAACCACTCCATGGTCAGTGGTCTCTTATTGGGAAGAATGTTAGTCATTTTTTTATGCTGAAACTACAAAAAGGGAGGAACAACATTAGATGGTTAGTTGAACTTAGTGGAACAAATCTTTCCAAAGTGTTGGTTCTGTTTAACCCTTGGGAAGGAAAGCCTGATGGTAGGTAGTTAATGAGGGAGAGGGTATGACAAAATGTGTCTCAACTCCCATCCCTCCATGGCCAGGAACTCAGTTTTAAGGTTTCTCTGGGGTCTTTTGGGGGATCCATTCAATCATTTGGGGGACTCAGGGTTTTATTGTTTCTCAGTTGTAAGAATTCTTCACATATCTGGATACTTGTCATTTACCAGGTATTTTCTGCCATTCTGTGGGTTGTCTTTTTCTTTTTTGAGACTGTCAATTTGAAGCACAAAAGTTATAGTTTTGATAAAGTCCATTTTATCTGTTTTCTTCTTTTGTTGCTTATACTTTTGTTGTCACAGCTAAGAAGTCATGGCTTGGTTCAAGATCATGAAGATTTATGCCTTTGTTTTCTTCCAAGACTTTTACAGTTTTAGTTTTTTTTTTTTGTTTGTTTGTTTTTTTCAGTTTTGGCCAGGGTTGGGCTTGAACCTGCCACCCCCGGTATATGGGGCCAGTGCCCTACTCCTTGAGCCTCAGGTGCCACACTAGTTTTAGCTTTTATGTTTAGGTCTTTGACTCATTTTGACTTAATAATTTTGTGGATTGTGTGAGGCAAGAGTCCAGCTATATTGTTTTGTGCGTGGATGTTCAGTTTTCCTAGCAACTTTTATTGAAATGACTGTCCTTTCTGCTATTGAGCTATCTTGACACTCTTGTTGAAAGTGGTTGACTGTAGATGTAACCTATCTCTGGGCACTTTATTTCATTCCATTGCTCTGTATGTCTCTTACCCCAGTACCACACTGTTATAGCTTTGTAGTGAATTTCAAAGTTGGGAAGTGTCCTCCAACTTTATTCATTTTAAAGACCATTTTGGTTGTTTGATACTTTGAATTTCCCATTCAGCATTCCAAGTTCAATTTGTCACTTTCTTTAAAGAAGTCAGCTAGGATATTGATAGAGATTATATGGAATCTGAAGATCAAGTTCCTATTGTTTCTAGAATCCCACTTTTTCCTTCTAAATTTGATTTTCTTCTTAGTGAATTATATCATTAATCTTCTTAATGAATTAGAATGCTAGTTCTTTTAGCAAAGGCCTATGCAAAATATATTCTCTTGTCTGGTAGTGTTTTCATTTCATCCTTACATTTGAATGATTCTAATATTCTGAAATGGATCTAAAGTTCTAAATGAAAATTATTTCTCTTTAACTCTTTGAGAGATTATTATCTTTTGACATCTCTTGTTGCAGTTTAGTTGCTGTTTTTTGTTTTGTTTTGTCTCTGGTGAATAATCTTTTCTTTTTCCTTTGAAAATATTTAAGATCATGTGTTTTTGATGCACCATGATGCATATTTAAGATCATGTGTTTCTATGCACACATTTGTTTTTGTCTATCCTACTCAAAACTCAGTAAGCCTTTTTGTTTTAATGGGTCATATCTCAGTTCTGAAAAATATTGTTTTCTCTTTTAATAGCCTGCTTTCTACATTATCTGTATCATTTTTCAAATATTTCTTCAAATTTACTATTTTTTTAGCTCACTACCATTAAGTGTATCTATTGAGTTCAAAAAATTTCATTCAATATATTTTTCATTTCTAAAATTTATATAAAGGTCCTTTTCAATGTTGCCTAGTCCTTTTTTGTACTTCCCTATTCTTTGCCTAATCTTGTTGTCCTTTTGAATGTTTGATATATTTATCTTAAAATCTCTTTTTCAGTTGCTCTATTATCCTCAGTTCCTATGCTCTGATGGAACTGCTTCCCTCCTGTGAGGCATGATTCCTCAGAAGGGTCCTTTTTCCTTTCCTTTCCCTCCACCCCCCCCCCCTTTTTTTTTTTTTTTGACACATTCTCACTCTGTCACCGTGGGTAGAGTGCCACGGCATGGTAGCTCACAGCAACACCCAATTCTTGGGCTCAAGAGATC
>CAUYPK010085015.1:7500-10877 GCA_963574355.1 Loris lydekkerianus | reverse complement strand
GATTCCTTTGCTTCCTTCCTGCTGAAACCAGGGAGTAGCTCTGTGACCAGAGAGGAGGTGGGTCTGTTCAAGCTCTCATGGCTCTTACTCCAGAAGCACTAGACGCCTCCAGCTACTGCTGGTTTTGGAATATTCTTGGTTTGCTTCACACTGTCCACAATTGTGTAAGGAGTCCCTCATTAAAGTCTCTTAATTCAAATAAATAAATAAATAAATAAATAAATAAAAATAAAAATAATTTGAATGGATTAAATTATATCTTAAAAGGAAACAAAGAGGAAGCAGGCTAAGAGAAGAAAGGAAAGAATACCCAGAACCTGCTTGCTGACAGAAAATTCTGTTAGTCTCTCACATTTCTGCACACATTTTTTTTTTTTTTTTTTGTAGACAGAGTCTCACTATGTCACCCTCGGTACAGTGCTGTGGCATCACAGCTCACAGCAACCTCAAACTCTTGGCTTAAGTGATTCTATTGCCTCAGCCTCCCAAGTAGCTGGGACTACAGGTGCCTACCACAATGCCCAGGTATTTTTTGGTTGTAGTTGTCATTGTTGTTTGGCAGGCCCGGGCTGGGTTCTAACCTGCCAACTCTCTATGTGGCTGGCACTTTAGCCGCTGAGCTATAGGTGCTGAGACTTCTGCACATTTTTGTCAGAAGAGAAACTGGCCTTTTTTGCTAGATTGTTTTTCCAAGCATATTTGTGTAGTGAATAACCTTGGCAGAAGAGCGTTCCTCTCTTCAGAGAAAAGGGAGGCTTGTTTGTGTCCCAGTAGAATTAAGATAATGTTTCCCTCCTCAGCAAAAGTTGGGTAAGTTAGCTTGCAGGTCCCTTAAAGTCAAAGTTTCCTATGAGGTTTCTTATGGGCAGAGTTCCTCAGCAGTTCAGACCTACCATGTGCAATGTTGAACTGGGTCTGCTTATCATATCCATGAGACTTATGGCGGTAGAAATGGCAGGAGCATGAAGCTTATGCTGCCTGTTGTGCTACAAGTAATTAAGTCCTTTTTCTTTGACCCAATAATTTCATGTCTTTTGCCAATATCCACAAAACTGTGGCAAGCTAACATGACAGCTTTTGGCAAACAGAAGAGGATGCTGACAGACACAGCTTTCTGGAAGAGAAAAGATAAGGGATCCTAAGGACCGAGTTAGAGTTTTTGGAAGACTCCCCAAGACCCAGTAGGTAAAACCCAGTAGTGGTAGGCAAGGGCAGATGGGATAAGTAAGGGTCTCCCACTGTCCTTCCTGTCTAGAGTCTGAGCAGCAAGAGACCAGATTAAAAAGAGTCACCTAAATCGTATTTTAGTTACTGCTCACCCTCCTCTGAGAGGAATGACAAAGGGTCCAGGAGTCCCCAAAGCTGACAGAGGGCTTGAATGATCCAAAAACACTGGAGCTTCATTTTGGTTGAGCCATGAGCTGCTGCTTGGTCACTCAAAGTGGAAAACAAATGTACTTTGCTTACTGGTACAGAGCCACTCTCTCCCCACACCCCCCAGATTTCTCCCACCATCCCTTTTACCCTAACCTTAACTACTTAAAAGACAAAGGTAATTAAAGGTAAGGTTAGGGGCTCTCCTTGCCCCCAAGGAGGAACAAACTCACTTCACGCTCACTTCTACGTATACCAGAGAACTTAAAGGAGGTAAAGGACCCAAACTTCTGTGCTCTGTTGGATACCGATATCCAAGTTGCACATTCTACCCAGTTCCATGAGGGCAAGCAGTGCTCAGACTCACTTTGTAACAATTTGGTCTGGGTCTGCAGTGCAGATATGAAGCTAACATGGCCTTGTCTTCTAGGATGTCATCCACTCTTGGTTTTCCTTCTACTTCTCTAAGTGCCTCTCAGTTTTCTTCAATGGTTCCTTCTCTGCAGAACACTTCTTAAATTAGAAATTCTTTGTTTTGTTTTTTTCTTTTTTTTAAATTAGAAATTCTTAAAAGAAATATAGAACAAGGGAGTAGTCAGGGGCCTGTAAGGAGAAATATCTGAACTGCCATGATTAGAGGTAGGCTGAGATTTTTATATTTTCAAAATGAGGCATGTGTTGAAAATGAATGAAGGATACCATGTTAAATGTTGATGTCTTCCAGGATTTCAATCTTGGTGGGTTATTCCTTCCACGTTTTTAGATGTATCATTTCACCCACATTCTAGAAGCTATTTATTGCAAACCAGCTTTGCAAGTGCTTGTCAACTTGGCTATCCCATCTCTCTTCTACCTAATATATTTTGCAAAAAGACTGAAATGATCATTATATTCCTAAATATTCTAACATTTCCCATGATAGTTAATAGAATCAACGCTCTTAAGTTTCCCAAGTAAGAAACTCATTCTGGAGCCCTGCCTCTTCTTACACCAAAATCTTGCCGATTTTATATCTGAATTATATCCAGAATCTGATCATTCTTTCTTATTTCCATATCCACTAATTCATGTTCTTATGATTTCTGTCTTAGACTGTTGCCAAGTTGTCCCATCTCATCTCTCCCTCATCAATCTCTCCTGTAATCCATCCTTTACATTTCTGTCATAAGTATTTTCTCACTAAGCAAACATGATTGAACCTTCCCCTTGTCTAATGATTTTCCCTGATTCCCCACTAGCTACCCTATAAAAGCCAAACTCTTCTGTATGGGCATAGTGCCCTTCATGATGTAATCCCAATATACTGTTCCAATTTCATTTCCTTCCACTTCCCACCGCAACTCTAAGCTCCAAACCACAGTGAACTTCTCACATATCTTTTCAAAACTCTATGCCTGTGCACATTTTGTTCTCCTTGCCTCAAATGCCCTTCTTCCTCTTCCGTATATAGCAAATTCCCATTCTGTCTTCCAGACTATCCAAAGTTTCCCGACTCTGTCAAGACATCTCTGGTTTTCCCGGAGTCTATTTGTTCACGGGTTTGCTTCCTCCACTAGACTGAATTCTATGAGAGTAGGGATCATAGGTTTTCATTTTTTAATTCTGAGTACCTACCAGAATGTCTTGAATATGACTGAATAAATATGCTTATTAGCTTAATAACTTAATTTCTTATCTCAAGATTCAATAAATGCCTTAACCTGGAATCAATTCCCAAGTAACTAAATGTTAGTGTTTTATGTATTTGGCATACTCTATATTATATAAATTTTATTCTTTGAATCCTTCTTTCTTTTTTGGGGGGAAAGGGGGACAGAGTCTCACTTTGTTGCCCTCGGTAGAGTGCCAGGACATCATAGCTCATAGCAACCTCAAACTCTTGGGCTCAAGCAATTCTCTTGCCTCAGCCTCCCAAGTAGCTGAGACTACAGGTCCCCACCACAATGCCTAGCTATTGTTAGAGACAGGGTCTTGCACTTGCTCAGGCTTGTCTAGAACCTGTG
>CAUYPK010085015.1:0-5000 GCA_963574355.1 Loris lydekkerianus | reverse complement strand
GCGGGGCAGTGAAACTCACAAGATTTGCCCTCTGGGACAGAGCCATTTAAAATATAATGTTCTTCCTACGCATCAGACACAAGAAAGCAGTGAATCATTCCACTTCTAACCAAAATCCAAAATTAAGTTGGTTAAGTGCATGGCTATCAACCTGGACAGTTAATGTTTACATTCAAAATTTGGGATAAAGAATAAATGAATTTTTAACAAAAGAAATATGAAGAGGACTACTAATGAAATTCTAACTAGAGTGAAACTAAATCTTTTTTTTTTTTTAATAATGGCAACAGTAAATGTTTTAAAGATGTATTACTGCTTCCTGTTTTCCAGTCTGTCTTTTTCTTGACCACAGCTGGTATAAGATATAATAGTTCTAAAATAACAACCTCTCAAGTTATGTTATTGTAGAGTAGTTTTACAGCCCAACCCAATGCAAAATAAACATCAGTCATGAATTGTTCCCATGAACTAACATAAGCAAAGGGTATTGACTATCACTAAAAACTAATAAATTTTTTAAAAACTAAGAAAGGTTGAACTCTGAGATATGCCAGTTTCATTGCTAATATATATCATCCAGGATTTTTTCAAACTGAGCAATCACTTAATTAGGAAATACTGTCTTAAGAATCTGTTTGGCTCTGGTTACAATCATTACAAACTAATGATAAATTTAATGATATTTCAAAGGGTAAAATAGTTCATTTACTCAGCACTAGCTGTTTGTTGTTTAAGGAAACCAAAATCCCAGTTAGTTTCAGCCAAAAGTAGATGACTACTCTCTCTTCTTATTACAAAATGTAAGATGACTAATTCATCACAATGCTTTTGTTTTCATGCTAGTCAGCTGCATATAAGAAACTTGGGAATGTTACGGGGAGGGGGTGATGCAATAGGAGACATTATTTCTGCAAATGAAATTGCTGTTTTCACACGTTCCTTCTGTTGGCTCCTAAATGCAGGCACTTTAGAGAAACATACTTCCCTTGACCCTTGATTCAGTACCCTAACTCAGGTAGAATTTAATAGTATCTTTATTCTAAACCGGATGGTTGGTACCTCAATGCTAAATGGTTGCAACAAGTAAAATGTTTCATTCTTTTATGTATGCCCAAGAAACTCTTCTAGACTTAATCATTCTTTTGAAACAAACACCTAATTAGTGTATTGATACATTACAGAGGTGAAACAAAAATTAAATAAAATGTATATTTTTTAATTCTAACTGTCCATAATTTCAATTTTCAAGTCAGTCGTGTCCTCAATTCTTCTATTAGCCTAGGCTAAAAGATTAAATATAAAGCACCTAAATAAAACACATTTGTGAACAAATTCATAAATTTCAGTCACATAAATTCAAGGAAATGTATTCTTATTCAATGTTTTGGAATTTTTCCATCAATTAACAAGTTCTTATATTCCATCAACTTCAGTCCTAATAATAAGGTTTTGTACTTTGTGTGGTGTCTTTCATGTTTGGCCTTCGAAACCCTTTAAGGGCCTTAATTAGTTCTCACCACACCTCTCTAAGACAGGCCAGTTTTATTATCCCCTCTTTATAGTTGAGGAAATAGAGACAAAAAGAGATTAGCATGAGGTTTGCCCAGTGACAATAAATCAGAGACATTCAGTACAAGCTACAAAATTGCTCACCACTAAACATGCTGTTGTCCTCTTTATTTGTTTTTCCCATCAGCATCAATGTCTTAACATCCACAACACAAAACATTTTTTATTTAGCAACACAGTTGAGTTACTTTTTCACTGTGAAAAATTTATGTTGCCTGAGGATTTATTTTATTGCTTTCGCCTTGCTACAAAATGGGTTTTTGACATTATTTTGACATGTTGTAATGAAATATACAGGTTGGTACCCTGAGGATATTAGAGTATGCATCATGTATGATTAGATATAAAACTTTCAAAAGATGTGTTCCATGCTACATTGGATTGTTCAGAGGGAACTTTCTGGTCCACAGAGGCTATTCACCTAGAAATCTTTAGGTAATAATATTATGATACAACCTCATGAAGTGACTCACAGTGGCTTGTTCAGGCTTGTGTTCTTTGTGAACTGAAGACCTGCCATAAACCCAGTTACAACTAGTTTCTCTGCTATTGCATTACTTCACATTAACTGCTAAAGTAAACCTGCATATTCTTTTTTCTTTTGGTGTTCAGTGGCAAATGTCTGCTACTTAAGCAAAATGGGGGGAAAAAAAAAAAAAAAAAAAAGGCCTATTTATCTATCACTTTCCTTCTTTTTTTGTTGGGACATTTCCAAAAGTTTATTTTCAATGGCTAGTCCCACAGATGACTAGCAACTTTTTCTTCTTTCCAAAGAAATTGTTAAAAGTTACAGAAATTTAAATATTACATTTAATTTGTCCTGTCTAGTCTAGAGTAAAAGCTTATTGGGAAAAACATACCTATCGTAAGATTTGTTACAAGCTTAGATTTCTTGTGCTGCTTGGTTTTCCTATGATGTCTCATTCCATAAAATTGCATCCAATTATGATACCAGCAAATTTCACTACCACCCCCTCCACAATGAACTCTATTCTTTCTCCTGTTCTACTTTGGATAGTTCGTATAAAATACAATACAAAAGATAATGGTTGAGGAAAAGGTGAAAGAAGAAAAGGGAAAAACACACTATTTTAAGTTTTGGGGTTTTTTTTGAGATAGTCTCACTCTGTTGCCCTGGACTCAACAGCAACCTCAAACTCCTGGACTCAAGTGATCTTCTTGCTTCAGCCTCCCAAGTATCTGGGACCACAGGTACATACCACAGCACTAGGCTAGTTTTTCTATGTTCAGTAGAGATGGGGTCTCTCAGTTTCCCAGAGTGCTGAGATTACAGGTATGAGCCACTGTACCCAGCCCACTATTTTAGTTTTGAAATTACACTACTCAAATATTTTCTATTTTAGTCACTCACCTTCTTTATACAAAACCAGCCAATTTTTTACTTAGGATATTCCAGTCATATGATTTCAGCAGCAAATATTTTGTTTTGAAATTCTGCTAACTTAAATCATGATAATTTAAAGTTGTTAAATTTCACACACATTACATAGAAAAGCACACATTATTTTAAGGAAAATGACAAAGACTTCAATATAAATGAATAACTTACTTCAAGGTTTAAGATCAGAGTCACATTGATAACTGATGCCAGCAAACCTCAGTTAGTGGGCTAGACTTCCCAAAGTCTACCAGTGTGTGCCCATGTAGCTTGGATATGTTATAATCTTTTCTTTTTAAAATGGAAATGTGCTCTACTTTCTTTAAATGAGAGTTTTCAAAAGAAGGACCCATCTTCTTTCGGTATTTAATGCAGTTAAAATGTAATTCTTAAAAGGTTTGGATAGAATGAGTTACATTCCTTTTTCATATACTCCCAAATATTTATTTTAGGGAGTTGCTAAACCTGCTGGGTCTATCTAGACTCTTGAAACTAGGTCAATTTCACCTTTTGGGGCGAAGCACCATTCATCATTCTTATCTCCCAACAGTTAATCTGAAGTAGTTAAGTAGTAATATATTGGCATTCCTTTTTTTAAGTAATGCAGTATAAATTTAGCTTTGCAAATCAGGAAAAAGAAAATGTGCAGTAATCCTTACTGGTTTTGGAGTAGAAACTTGGAAAATTATTATCAGTTCAAAATAAATAACCTTCAAATCATTTGCACAGACTTAGTAGATCTTTCCCTAAGCAGTCCCATGACTTGATAGAATATATGTCACAACTGATAGCAGGAATGAAACCTGTTTGTTGCTAGAGTCTGTGTCAGAAGCAGAGCAATGCACCTTGATTTCTGCTCATATACAGTGCAAACCCTGTCCAATTCCTAGGCGACTCTGTCAGTTGCTGCGTATCTTGAGTTTTCATATGAAAATATGAATAATCTAAAATTTATTTGTAATAGTGCTAGTATTTCAAATAATCATTCTATCATGCCTTTACAGTCAGACTCTCATATGCCTCAGGCATATTTGAACTCACTTTCAAAAGCTCTTTCATTTTTCACTAAGAGCAATTCAACAAAACCTCCTCTCTCTTATCCACAATCAACTCTTCATTGTTGCTTCCTCTGTTTATTTACAGTGAATGAAAAACTGTGAGGTTGGTTTCTTAAGGTCTGATTTGTATGGAAAACTCGCTATGCTGGGTATATACGTATTAGAACAGTGGTTCTCAACCTTCCTAATGTCTCAACCCTTTAATACAGTTCCTCATGTTGTGGTGACCCCCAACCATAAAATTTGACTGCTATAGCAACAAAAATAATTTTATGGTTGGGGTCACCACAACATGAAGAACTGTATTAAAGGGTCGCAGGATTAGGAAGGTTGAGGGAAATGAGAAAAGAAAGTAGATGGATGAATGGTCTACGCAAGGCATAATTACTTGAAAGTGGACAAGATGAAGGTGGATGAAATAGATAATAAAGGAGTATATTTACTCTGTCACAGTACTTCTTTTTTTTTTTTTCCTTTTTTTTTTATTGTTAAATCATAGCTGTGTACATTAGTGCAATCACCTGTACCCATTCTAAGATGCACCATAGATGTGGCCCCACCCATTACCGTCCCTCCACCAAAACCTCCCCCCTCCCTTCCCTTTCCTTGGCCCTTTCCCCATAGTCTTGTGCTATAGTTGGGTTATAACCTTCATGTGAAAGCTATAATTTAGCTTCATAGTAGGGCTGAGTACATTGGATACTTCTTCTTCCATTCCTAAGAAACTTTGCTAAGAAGAATATGTTCCAGCTCTATTCATGTAAACATGAAAGAGGTAAAGTCTCCATCTTTCTTTAAGGCTGCATAGTATTCCATGGTATATATGTACCACAGTTTGCTAGTCCATTCGTGGGTCGATGAGCACTTGGGCTTCTTCCATGACTTAGCAATTATGAATTGGGCTGCAATAAACATTCTGGTACAGATGTCTTTGTTATATTGTGACTTTTGGTCTTCTGGGTATAAACCTAGTA